>JAHDVE020001756.1:0-144422 GCA_022606495.2 Halesus radiatus | reverse complement strand
AATCAAGAGTTTATTAAAAACGAATACAATAACTACATGCCGACCCCTCCCCCACCCACGAGAAATGATCATTTCTTCGTTTATGCTGCCGAGAAACGAAGAAAAGCAGAAAAATATTTGATTGATAATTTTGTTCCAAAAGCACCAGAAGTTTCTACAAAAAAATCTGTGTGGGATTACATCCTTCCATATGGATCAGTGAATTACTATCCGACTGATTATAGCTCAGAAAATCAGATTATTTCAGCTATAAAAGAACACAATAAACCAATATCTGATTTCCTCAATAACAATGGAATTTTTCCACTGTTCATATCTTCAACGCCGAGTGTTGCTATCAATAATCCAGTAGTTGAGGAATCCAGCCTATCTGATAATATCATTTATTTTGAAAATGGTGATACACCTGGATTTGAAAATATTAACGAAACAAATATTAGAATACCTAACAATGAAGGTTCTGCATTCGACGAAGATGTTGCTGTCATAACTTCACTAAGTGCAATCAATATTCTGAGCAATGAAAACAACTATAGTCGGAAAAATATTCCATCTCCTGACATTTCTGGGTCATCCGATTCCGTTGTAAAATATGTAACTAAAAATGAAGAATATGATGGAAGTGACTCGAATCTTGTTGAGATACAACTTTCCAGAGACGGGATATTGAAAAACACGATTAAAGATGATTTTACAACTTTAGATGACAAACAATCTCAACCAAACACCGAATTTACTTTAGCAGTACAAAAAAGTAATGAACCATATGATAAACAAATGCAGTCTTCAACTTCATCTGATATCACACTCAGTTTTACGGTTACATCTGCAGATGTGTCAGACTTAGCATCAAATAGACAAGCAGGCAGTGCAACATTAAGTTTTCAAGAAGAGACGTTCACTGAAGTGCCAAGTGAAAATATTGTACAACAGAATACAGGTTTATCAGATAATAATACTGACGAAATGAGGGAAATATTGATTGTCAAAGATGACAACAATACAGGATCTGCGGTATCAACGACCATTACATCTCTGTTTGATATATTAACGACTATCAATAGACCAACACAATCCTTTGCAGACAATGTTGAAATTGAGCGCAATATTCAATTACCCGATAGTAAAACTAAATTATTTGAAAGTTTTACTGATTTACCAGAAGACGTCGAGGCAATACAAAACAAAAACGGTAACGGTTCAACAACGACTAAAGGAAGCCTGCAATTATTTCAAGTACCTTCAAGCACTTCAAGCACCATAACAAAAAAGAAATTAGTATATACAACGATTCTCAATTCGGAAACGAATACAAGTCCATTAGAGATTACCAAAGATGAATTTGATTCTGTAAACCCTTCAACTATGCCTACCGATTTATACGTAAACGTAAGGTCAGTTGATTTATCCACAAACAACAGTGTTTCGACCTCAACTAGAGAAGAAGGGGTGACTTCACTAAGCCTCTCATTTGTTACTGTCAGTACTGATAGAGAAAATGAGTCTACAAGTTTTCAAATGGTAAATAATATAGATACTATAAAAAATAATGAAATACTGAACCCTTTTTTAAGAGATATCAACATCAGTGAAAATTTGAAAGCATTAGATATTATATCAAATAAATCAGGTATTACTGAAGAAGTTACATCAGAGAGTTCTTTAACCGATACCATTACAGTGGAGAAATTAAAATCATTTGCTTTTTCTACGAACCCTGGAAGCAACGTAGAAGTGACGACATTTAGTACCTCGACCGATGCAAATAAAGTGGAGGAATCAAGATCAATGGATTATTACTCAAGCACTGGAAGTAATGAAGAAGTGACTCCATTTAGCTCATCAACCGATGCCATTCAGGTGGAAAAATTAAAGTCAATTCAATATTCCACAGGAACTGGAAGTGATGTAGAAGTGACGTCAGTTAGTTCTTTAACCAATGTTATTAAAGAGGAGGAATTAAGATCAATGGATTATTCTACAGACACCGGGAGTAGTGTGGAAGTGACATCATTTAGTCCTTCAACCAAAGTCATTAAAGTCGAGGAAATAAAATTAATGGATTATTCCACAAGCACTGAAAACATTGCAGATGTAACGGCATTTAGTCCTTCAACTGAAGCTGTTAAAGCGGAGGAAGTAAGATCAATGGTTTATTCAACGGGCACTGGGAGGCATGTAGAAACGACGACCTTTAGTTCTTCAACAGAAGTCGTTGAAGTAGGATCAATGAATCAGTTAAAGGGAACGGAAAGTCATACAGAAGTGACGACATTTGGTACGTCAACCGAAGCTATTAGAGTGGAGGAAATAAGATTATTGGAATATTCAAAAGACCCGGAAAGTAGTTCTAATGTTATAGTGACGCTTAGTCCTTCAATCGAATCTGTTAAAGTGGAGGAAGTTAAATCAATGGATTATTCAACGATCCCGGGAATACATGTAGACGTCACGACCTATAGTCCTTTAACCGATACTAATAAAGTGGAGGAAGTAAGATTAAATACGGACACTGGAAGTAATGTAGAAGTTACATCATTTAACCCTTCAACAAAAGTCATTGAAGTGGAGGAATTGAGATTAATGGATTATTCCACAAGTACTGGAAGAATTGCAAAAATGACGACATTTAGTCCTTCAACTGAACCTATTAAAGCAGAGGAAGTAAAATCAATCGCATATTCAAAGGGGAAGGGAAGGCGTGTAGAAGCGACAACCTACACTCCTTTAACCGATGCCAACAATTTAGAGGAAATAAGATCACTGGATCGTTCAATGGGCACGGGAAGACCTGCAGAAGTAACGACCTATACTCCTTCAACCGATATCAATGAAGAGGAGGAAATAAGAGCACTGAATTATTCAACGGGAACGGGAAGACCTACAGAAGTGACGACCTACACTCCTTCAACCGATATCAATGAAGAGGAGGAAATAAGAGCACTGAATTATTCAACGGGCACGGGAAGACCTACAGAAGCGACGACCTATACTCCTTCAACTGATACCAATAAAGTGGAGGAATTAAGATCTCTGAATTATTCAACTGGCAAGGGAGGTAATGCAAAAGTGACAACATTTAGCCCCTCAAGCGAATCCGATAAAGTGAAGGAATTTAAATCAATAGATTATTCAACATTCTCTGTAAATATTGTTGAAGTGACGACATTTAGACCTTCGATCAATGCCAACAAAGGGGAGGATTTGAAAGCAATCGAAGTTTCAAATAATATTCTAAACACAGATGAAAACAAGTACACTTATTCAGCAGATATTTATGAATTAGATGTGACCACATCATCTAATCCTTCAATACCGGTTCGTTTCAAATCATTCTTTGGTGATGAACATAAATTGGAAAAAGCAAATAATGATATTGAAATAAGCACGAAAAGTTTTATAACTGACCAATTCAGAATTACTAATGCAAGTCGTGAATTAGGAGACAAAAATTTAGTATCCAAACCAATGTTAGCAAAAACCGAGGATAAAAAAGAATCGAATGAGATACGAAAATTTAAAGAGAAAGCTGAAAGTCGAGATTTGATTGATAATCCAAAAACTACGATGACATCAGTGACTCCATCATTAGAAGAAAAACAGTTCACTTTCCAACCGACGACGACATTTATAATAAAAAGGGCTCAGACAACCTCGGGCGAAATTAATGCAGAATACGAAACTGTTCATTTGATAGAAGAAACCCCAAAAATAGAAGGTACCACGATAGAATACGGTGATTTATTACGAAATGTGGATATCATGATTGAAAATGTATCACCCACAATGCAGCCATCACTAAAATCAACACAGATAAACAGTTTGATTCCACCTACTAAAATCTTTAATGGAGAAAGTTCAACCGAGCTATATCTAGAAGATGAGCAATCAAAATATAATGAAGCAAATGTTGTTGATTTTGAAAAAACAACAACTACCAGCGATATCAACGAAGTCTTTGACAACTTAGCAAGGAACATAAATATGGTTAGTTTATTCGAAACCACAACAAATTCAAACAAGATAAACGCAGCTGATCCTATTGAAAAGCAAAACAAAAGTGAATTTTATCCAACAAATAAATCGACAACCACCAATGCAACACTTGACACCATTACTGATTACAGTTCGATTATAACGGAACGACCTGATAAAATCATTCAAGAAAATGCTAATTCTACTGATAAAATACAAGGTAGCATTGACGCCACCATCGAATCCTTAAAAGACATAACTTCACAAATGGTTTTCAGTCAATTGAAAAACATAACCTCTAACCCCATCAAAGAAATCAATCCATTTAACCAAGCAGATATGCATGTAACGACAGAAAGTGATTTTGAGACATTTCCTAAAAATCATGAACCAATAGCCCCTATTTTGGAAAATAACGTGAATGAAATAACATCTCAATACCAGAACCGAATGCCAAAGAAATATGATGGAGAACAATATAATTTGAATACATTTTCAAGCGATGGAAAACACAGTTTGGAGGGAAAACAAAAAATCTACTTTCACAGACGATCTGATATAACTCCGGAAGAAGATGGTGACTATGCATAGCAGACGACTAGGTACTAGAAGTAGAGCTGAAAATACGTGGACGGGGATGTTTTCGTCATTAGTTTATAATACAAAAAAAGATTTTCGTTTTGTTGAATATTATATGTTCTTAATAACCTTTCAGTGATTATCATGTTATATTATTATGTATCAACAAGTGTGTGCTATTTATTTTCGATGAACAGTAGTTTAATTTTTAAATACCTGTCCATTTTAGGTTGTACAATGTAATTTGGTAAATTATGCAAATGAATTCACATAGATAAATAGATTTGACTGGTTAGACGAGGAATTCGCCTAGATTGGCTATGGACATCATGAATTGTAAATATTTGTTAGGATTTTGTAATAATGAATATGAGCAATAAAATACAAATTATTTAAAAGAATTAATCATTTGGGCTTTACTTATTTAATCTCGCCAAAAACATATATATTCTCAATCTTCTTTATCGCTTTTAAAAATATGTGCCAATATATTTATTATATATATATATATATATATACAGGATGGCGTAAAACTACCGTTATGGTTTGGAATGAAATGGCATAATCGAGCCGTTGTTGGTAGTTTATCGGCTTCAATTCTTGCAGAAGCTGAACCTTATACGGGAACATGTGCAATGTGGCCAAAATCCTCTCAACGGACCTCCGCGATAGCCCCAGTTGTGCCGAACGTCTTCTTGTTGATTTTTCTGGACTGTCTTGCACACTATCCACAACACGTTGGATATTTTCTTCCGTGTGGACCGTACGTGGTCTTCCGGTACATGGAAAGTGTCTTACTGTACCATGTTGTCGAAAATGTGTAACCAGGCGGTTTATCGTTGGTGCTGAAGGTCCAGTACGCACATTAAAAAACGACGATAAGCACGCTGCGTCCAAACAATTGACCGTTGATTTTCAAAATAAAATTCAACAATTGTTGATCGCTGTTCTGTTGTGTAGTGTTCCATTTTCCAAATTCCCCAAGTTTTCTTCACAAAATTCTGAAATAAAAATAAAAAATATAAATAAATTTAAATAGTTATTAAACATTCAAACCATAACGGTAGTTTTACGCCACCCTGTACATATTTTTTACTTTATTTATTTAAACGCCTAGAAGGCTTTTAAATATGAGTACATCTTTTTTAAATCACACGTTAAAAATAAAAATAAAGCATGCACAAAAGTTAATTACACTTGAAATAAAAATTAACTGCACCAAAGCTAAAAATACACAGGAATGTAAGGGAACAGAAAATATAAATATTCAATATTCACAAGATCGACTAAGTCAATGTTAATATTAATAACAGGTAAATAAATGATGTCCAAAGTTGTAGTTAACAATAATTCATAAATTGAAATAAAGGGAATTAATTCGTTCATATGTTTTTTTTTTTAATTTACCAAGTTAAGATTATTGTCAAATACATCCATATGATTTAAGTATTTGTTAACAAGACTGTGTAAGCGTTGAATTGGGGAATGCAAACCATAGTTGGAATGGGATATACATATGTAAAATGTTAATGTTTGTCTAGTAGTTCGTTTAGTTATGCATAGGCTGACTAAATAAATGGCTTTTAGCCGTGTTTGGTGACCAGATCTGAATAGCCAGGTATTTACCCACCTTCCTCTTCCCCTTCTCCTTCCCCTCCCAAATACCTTCAGCCACACAACATTCCCCAATTGGGAATGCCATAGTTTCACTGGCTCCAGACGGTTGGGAGCAGTTGGGACTCTTGTGCGGTATTCATATAAAAAAAGGAGTTCAGAGTAATCGAATTAACAGTTTTAAAAATGTTAGGCCGTTTATTTTCCGTTTGTTTTCTAAAGTTGTAATATTAAAAATATTCATTTATGTTATGTTTATTGATATTTCATGTCAATCTCTAAGACTGAACAAAACTGTCGAGTCATATAGATTAGAAAATATATGGATTTCAGAAGCATGTATACATAATAAATATATATAAAAAAAAATTAAAAAAATAAACGAATAAGTGAAATACTCTAACAAAGTCAACGTTGTATTTATTTTTATGTTGATTTGCTGGTATTTTCAATGAACTGAAAATTTTTTTTGGAATATTTTTGGAATGATACAAAGAAGTTCACCTGGATCTAGGAAAGTTATTATAATGTAAAGTACCAATGTCTATTATCAGTGGCGTAGATTGATCTATGACCAAAGGTTGGCTGTGTAGTTATTAAACGATTTTTTCTATTTACAGTCAATTTAAAAAAAAAATAGATCAAAATATTTTTATTATACTTCAATTTACATACCTAACTAAAACCCTACGGCATATTATGTACTACCTATAGGGAACACTCAGAAAACACAATCAATTAATAAAACTATAGATAAAATGAATATTTTAATAATACGTTCATAAATTAGTGTTAAGGCGAGATACTAGGAAATAATTTTCTTCGGTCAAAGATTTGTTGTTAATTCATTTTTTCTTCCATAGATGGCAGGGGAGAATTTTTTTTTCGTGTTTGCCTTTAACCTAGCGGTAGCGTCGGAAACACAAAATTGATCATGAAAAAGGTTTGGAGGTATTACATTATGTCCTTAATTTCAAAAAGAACATATATTTATTTTACCAATGTTACTAGTACTGCAGCTTTGCTATTTGGTACGCTTTTTTAATGTATCATCATACTACTGGCAAGGAGTACGAGGATGCGTGGCTTTGCGTTAGGTATCCCGCAAAAAAACTGGATTGCGAAAGTATTGCCATAAATCAGGTTGCATATAAAAGTATACATTTGTCAAATAGAAACAATTTCATCACAATTTATGGAATAATATATTTATATTATAATATATGTTATGAGGTAACCAGTAACCACACTCTACTTAGAAACTGAGAGAGTTACAGAAAGTAGGAACAATTGCACTTTGTAGAGTTTATCCAGCAACAGCTCTGTAATATGAATCATTATAAAAATATTTCCATCGCCTCCTTAGGTAATGCGAATGGAATCATAACAGATCTGTCGCTGGTTGTGCCGTACGTGCGGTTAAACATAAACAAAGGCCAGTATGCTGTGTATTGGTGTTAGTGCGGATGGATTAGGTTACCTTTATTGTTGCCAGGACAAAGTGATCACAATTGAATGGCACCTGAAATACTATATCCTCATTATGGGGTTCCTAGGATTTTCTCCCTACTCCACACCTACATGTAGTAAATAGGTACTATCACTAAGCATCCTGCCCTGCGGTTATCAGCTGACACCAGTTACATCATTCCGGTTGCCACTCTCTACTAGGTGATTGCGTACGGATGTTAATTTGAATTTACGATTAAAAAAACACACGATAATACCTATATTTAAATCAGCAGTACTTTAAGGTTAAATGAAACGTAATACGCGCTCGCAGATGGGGCTAATTTAAATATTTTTATCAAAATTTATTATTCCGTGTGCACACCCGCCAACGAACAATTCATTTCAATATTGAAAAGCATTACATGCTAATAGTGTTTTTTTTTCCTCTAAAATATTTGAATTACCGTCATCTGCGAGCGCCCAAACGTTTTGTTTAACCGTAAAAAGATAAAACGGTAAGAGTGTGTTGCGGGCCCGTCCGGGTGTCCGAAGTAGCAAAATTTTCCTTACTTGTGAAATTGATCAAACATTTTCAAATACCCAAATTCTTTCTTGAACATATAATCGATTTCATTGGACTGTCTGGGGCCTAGGAGTCGAAAGGTCTTATGCAAATTGGCGGTATCAATATTATTATTATTATATATATTATGTATATATATTTTTAAAAGACAATCGTTCCCAAGTTACGAATAACCTGACAATATTTAAAATAATCTCTTACTACCATCACAGTAAGCCGAAGACCGGAATCGAACTCACGACGCCTTGGTGGGACCCAGACGCGATGCCAACTCAGTCACTGACCGGTGAAATCGGCATACATCGCACCTTAACGGTTTACCTGTTTAGGGTTTGTGATGGATAATAAAAAAAATATCCAGATAAATATGTTTGGTTGGAAGAAATAGTCGTCATGCAACAAGCCCACCTTCATATACAACAAGATAATGCAGGTGTTGAATAAATATTATGTCCGATTGTTGATATTAATTGATGATTAAAATCGTGTCTCAAAAGCTAACTAAAAAAGATGTATTTCATACAATATTGTGATCAATTTTTATTATTTATTTAGGTGCCATTTTATTATTAAACATTGCCTCGAGGGCTCTTGAAAATCAATCTGATATTTATTGATTCAAAGTACCTTTATATATAATTACATTTGGTAGGTTTGATATGGATCTCTCCAGGTCTAGTTGATTTAAATGCTATGTTGATATTTCATGTGAAAAGTACAATATTTATTTAATACTTGGCGACAGAATGGGAAGATATGCAAAATCATGTGTTTTTGGTTTGAAATTTTGATGGCCTAGAATTACCATAGACGATTTAATTAAATACAGCAAGTAGACCACACCTTTTCCTGTCGTTTAACCGGGCATTTTTTTGGTGAGTTTTAAAGTTCTAAATGCTAATGTATCTATGCTAAGAATGTTTTCATCAAACTTTTCAAAAGAAAAAAAAAATAATAACAGAAGAAACTTAATTTTCACTACACAAGAGTGAACCAAAATGACATTACGAATATTCCTAAATTTGAAACTGCTTTTGGACAAGGGAATTATAAATATATCTCGACTAAGCTATACAATTCTCTTTCACCGGACATAAAAAAAATAGAAATGGCAAATGATTTCAAAAATCAAATCAAAACCTGGCTCAAAGAAATCAAAGAAGAGGAGTCTTCCAGCATCTTGAAAAGAACTCCGTAGGAGCTAAAAACAATCAGTTTTTAAATAAAATCTAGTCCGCATCAGTACAGGAACCCCTAGTGAGGAGGACTAAGAAAAACAATACAAATTGTCTTATTAGCTTTGTAAAAATTAATTAACAAAATGAAAAAGAAATGTATTAAAAGTAAATTAAAAAAAATAATAATATCAAAATCTCTTACTTACAAACATCTTTTCCAATCGCCATGTTGTTCATTGTGGAAAATTAAGCTTTTCAGAATGTGAACGAAAAACATTTTAATATTTATTCTTGAGCTTTACAAAATAAAATAAAACAGCCACTTTGGTGATGTTTTTTTCTGCGTAAACATGCGGACGGTGTTAGCGGGAATTTCAACCTTTTCTCCACTTGCATAATGAGTGCGTGATTTCGTTCGCATTTTAGGAAGTGGGTCCCCTTAATAGATCGCAATAGCATATATCTTAATATTATTTATGTTGTCTTAAATATTACATTTTTAGTGTACTTTCCATCGATAAGTTGCACTGACTTGCACACGTATTTCGCCAAGAATTCATCTTCTTTAAATTGTACGTGCTCTATGTACAAGAAGTTCCCGATTTACTACAAATAGTTTTTTTGAAACTTTATTTAAAACCAAACAGCCAAAATCTTTCCGATACCCTTTTGCTTCAGGGGCGACGATTTTTTCTTATCTTTTTTATACAAGAATGTGACAAAATTCATAGAGAAGTAATCCAATAAATTTCCCGTAAAACGTTATCATTTCAACTACCAATACTCGTGCATGTCACATCACACATAGAAAGCCAACATTTTAGCGTAAGTCATCAATTATTCAGAAAGAAAAGTAGTACACGGAAAAATAATAATTCTTACATAAAAATGAGAAAAGTGTCGACTTTTTGTTCCCCATTCTTTGATCCTAAAATAAATGTCTTATTAAGTTGTGTACAACGAACACCAGCCAGCAGTGGTGCCTTTGCTCCGCGCAGTCATTAATTTCTTTAATCGTTTTTCTTTTTCCGTGCCTACCTAGAGAGGAAGAAAAAACTCAAGATAATGCTTAGTGTTTATTTTTACACCAACACAGATGACATCTTGAAGTAGCGCTTTAAAGCTCAAGCTTCAAAGCTTCGCTGGGAGAACGACGAACGTTTTACCAGTTCAAGCAGACTGCACGATTCTGTTTTCTATCTTATTGTAACGTAGGACTCGTAAGTGGACATACACGCTGTTTGTTAACACTTTACATGTTCCCACCTGCGTAATTTTCCGTTGTCATTCTGCGTAAATGCCTTTCATTTGCTTTTCACACTTAAAAAGTGAAATATCTTAGTTTCGATTGTTTCACATAGATGGCACTGTCGGTAAAACAGTGCAGGAATGATACCTGAGAACTTCTCAAGGCTGGCTCTCCAAATCCATTATACGAATATTCCGTGTATCATGCTATTTGCAATAAATAACCAAGCATTATTGTAATCGGAGTATCATTATCAAGAGATAAATACACAACAACTGATACATCAATAAACAATTTAGAAGATAATGTTATTTACTAAGCTGGAATATCGGAAACCAATTTTATCATAGTTCGACTACCACAATACGGGGATGTTACTAGTTTGGTAGTTGAAAAAATGTTAACTCCTTCCCAAAACTTACAAATGAATAAATAAATATTTTATAAAAATACATTTTTAAAATCTCCTTACCGTTGTTATTCTTGTCTGATGTTTGATTCAGTAAAAATAAAGTTATACGACAGACGAAAAGTTTCATTTTATTATAAATTATAGTGGTTGTCACCCTGCATTACCTACCAGTGGCGTGCAATACCCCATAATCAAAGGTAGGATGTATGTAGTTTTTCAAGTTTGTTTATGATCTTTGTGAAATATATCGTCTCTTATTTTATTTTCTTATGGTTCGTTCTTTTTTTGGGGTAAGCGCAGCTTTTCATCCTTTACGGACTGCACACAACTGTTACTTACCCACTCGTACACGCTGGATTCAATGTGACATCCAAAAGAAAGAGAAAAACATCTATATTTACGGTCCTGCCAAGCTTCTCTTTCTGTTACGTTCACCGTTTATAAGAAATAGGGAAAGGTTAACTGTGAACCTATCGAGGGTATTACGCGGCCTATTCAAGAAACTTGTTGAAAACACGTGTTCGAAAACTTCACTAAAATTATAAAATTTATATGTACAATGATCGTTGTTCGCTTTACATACACGCTTCAAGCATATGTGGCGTATGGCGTATGTAACAATATTATGTACTAGGCCTGGTACTAGCAGCTCGGGCGCGCGCTCGCCGCAAATGACAGTTTTAAATTTAACTTTGGAACTTCATTCCGTGCGCTACGTGTGGGTATTTAGGTACTTACTACTTTTTAAAGACAATTTTTTTTCAATCGTTCCACTGCCCGGTTCCTGTAGGCCACTGTGGTCTCGTACCTCCAATTGGACAATTGGATTCTTGTGAGGTGAAATGAATTGGATGAGTGAATGATTCTTCATTTTTCTTCCTTCTGGAAAGCGGAAGGTTGAATGCAGATTGCAAAAAGAATGAGGCCGTTAATAAAATTTGTCATCAATTTCCGTTAAGTACCGTCAAGTTAAGTTTCTCAAATAAAACAATATCTTGAAAAAAATCAATTTCAGATGGGAAGCTGTTTGTTATTGGCGAGCGGTAGTATGCATTGCTCTATTTCCAAAGGTAGGTTGTGTGTAGTTTATAAAGTGTAGGTATGAATTTTGGCCGTTATGAAAATAAAAATAAAAGTATGAAATAATAAAAAATTACAAAAACAGTAATTAAAAAAACAACAACATTAGCAAAAAATCCTTAAATAAATAACACCCCCCACCCCTATTTGTTACAAGGTCTGCACATGAATTATTATTCTGCATCGAATATTTTTTGAGCAAACGATTATAAGAATATAAAAATAAAATTATCTTCTTCCGGTGATTTTTGCGGTCAACTGAATAAAAAATGAGCGTACAAGTTCGTTATCAAATTCATGGAAAAGTACAGCTTGATCATGAATTTGAGACATTTTTCTATTTTTCTTTATTTTCCATGGTTAGTTTTTCATAGGGAAGGCACACTGTTAGCTAGCCAGGTTCCTACTTTCTATACAAAAAACTTCTGTCACAAAAAATTGGAAATTGGAAGAAAAAATGTAGTACTCTATGATGCCTATGTATCTTAATTACGGGTATCTTTTTTATTAACATTATTCGAGGCCTCACACTCTAATCCGTTTCTTATCCAGGGACAAATCACATTTAGGAAGATAAATTCTAATCAAATCCCTGTACTGTACCACCCATCAAAGAACATTATTTTCCTCTCCTAAAATAGAGCAAGAACATAAATAAGATTAAGAAAGGGACGCTTAGATGTTTCGGGCATGTAGAGCGAATGAACAAAGAAAGGAGTGTAAGGAGAATGTATGAGGCGAATGTGAACGGAAGAAGAAGTATATGTTCGGGACTGAAAAATATTTTCAGTCCCGATGAAGATTCAGCGGAATCGAAACTAGTTGACATATATACAAAATAAAAGTGGATCCATACAAAGTGTATTTATTTTAATTCATCTTGTCAATCCACAAAGTGTTTGTTATTATGAAAAAAATAAATAATGTCTTCAATAACACGTGTTTTCCAATATTATGTCCTCTGCGTGAAGAACCGTACCAATATAAATTTTGCTAATAAACATTGTTTATCTCAAGTGACCTGCCAGGAATAAGGATGGTCCTGTATAATATTATCTGCCTGTACATAAGATTAATAACCTGTATATTTTAACGCGGCATCACGCTCATGGGTTAAATGCATTGTATATATAATTTGGTATTACAGATCGATGAACCGGTGAATGCATTCAGAGTTAGCCATACGTAGTAATAATAGATTGTCTATAGTTAGTGATAAGATGAAGCATTAGAAAAAGAAAACATTCGTACAGCGCCATTGAGGTGATTTTTCACAAAACCGGCGCTATATAAATCATCCAAATGTTATTTATTATAATTATTTCTCATTTTAGCTCGAGAAAACAAAAGTATGGTATGCTGCTGTTGTTTAGGTGCAAGTAGCTACCTCCACAATATTAAATTGAGAGTGGGAGAAGAGCGACAGAGAGCCGCTGTTTCCGTCTATTTCGATCCCCTCCGATATTTCATCGTCATCCCTAGGCGCAGGGCTCATGATTAACTGCTTCTTAAAAAAACGTTTTATCTCGCCAAGAAGTAAAGCAATTGCTCTCGGTTATCTAAATATTGTTTGAAATCTGTCACTGAAAGTTTCTTCTAGGAAATTTTACGTGATATTAAACAGAGGAGGTACTGCAACAAAAAAATCTTCCTACTCGATTAAAATATAAAAACATACACGAAAGTAAAAAAATCAGTACCTCTTATTATTTTCTTTTTGGTTTGATGGACAAAGCGATTCATTGTTTTTATTTATAGAAAATACATCATCATTTAGTATGTAGGTAATACTTAAACCAACAAAATAATTTATTTATTTCTAGAAAATAATCACTTTGTGGTTTGACATGTTATTAAATGAAACAAATTCTTTGTTTTTAACGACCATATTATATAAATTTATTTACCAATCGGTTTCGCTTGGTTCAAATTGAAACTGTCAAGGCTAAGTTAAACGTAATATCCACTCACAGACAGGGCTAATTTAAATATTTTGGAAAAAAAAACACATTTAGCAAGTAATAATGCTTTTAAACATTGAAATGATTTGTTTGTTGGCGGGTGTGCACAAGAAATATTTAATGCAATACAACATATTTTTAAACAATATATTATAACATATACAAGATTTTTATAAGTTTTTTGAAGGACTTAAGCTTTAAAGTTACAAATAACAATTTATTCTATTTTATATTTCTTTGCGCCAAAAACAATTCATCTCATTATTTAAGAACGTTAAGTGCTAAAAGCATTTTTTTAATTAGTATCCGTGAGTGTGTATCACGTTTCGTTTAACCTTAAAAGCAAAGTGTTTCATGAATTCAAATAAATGTGCATGTCCTGTTTCGATATTTTTGAGCGGGGCTATTCTAATCTGCACAATGAATAAAAAAATTGATTTTAGAATTTATAAGAGGAATTTATTTCGCTCTGGGCCTAATACATTTTTGGGGGTGTTGTTTGTAGGTTTTTTTAAGGACAGTTAGGAGTGAACCTGGGTCTTGAAGAGACCCGTATTGTAGGAAGGGGGAACACAGATGCCGGCATTTTTTTTAAAAGAAAGACAAACATTGCCAGTTTACGAATAACATGACAATATCTGAACATTTCCTACTAGCATCCGGGTAAGCGGAAGATGTTGCTTGTGTCGTGATGGGGGGCTTAGCCAGCCGAGGAATTGAACTCACGACGCCTGAGTGGGACCCAGACGTGATGACAACTCAGTCACTGACCTGTCATTCCACAACTGATCTGATGAATACAAGAATGAGTCGTAGAGTGACCGTTGTTATGTGACAAATGTCAACCGTGTACAAATATCGGGCGCGTGTTTGGTGTGTTTCCCTACTGTGCATCGGTGCTGAAAGTTTCAATGACGATAGTTCCTCGGAGTATCTTCCATTGAAATACCGGTAGAATAAGGACAGCATTTCTACCTGACGTCTATGCTCTAAAGATTGCAATCTGTTCGTTAAAATAAGCGAATCTATCGAACAGACCGCCCGTTTCTGCATGAATCAATGATTTTTTTTCCAGATATTTTGGGGCTCCAGACTAGAGGTGGCTGCCAAATTCTACAGTGGGGGCGAACTTGTGACTTGAACAGGGTTGGTTGTTGCGTACTAAAGTATCTGCGGGCCTTGTACAATACGCTTAGCGTCTGAGAGGCTAATTATGAGACGATGAATGATAGTGAAGCAAGGAGAGTGTGCCAAGAGAGTTATGTGGTAGTCTATCCTCTTTGCCTATGCAGCAAGCTAAATGGCGTTTTCACTAGTCGGAAGATATTCATAGCGGATAGAGGGATGAAAATGATATGATCGGAATAAAACATAAAACGAAACTAAAGATTATTTATTTTAATCATAATATCGTTAAAATGAATTTTCTCCGTTTTTATCATTTATTTAAGGGTGATAACAGTTCTTACCTACCCACTGTATAATAAAATGTTTTTTTTTTAGTCACATCATCAGCTTAATTACATTTAATATTCCAACTAGAACTACTCGATCTAAAATTTTGTTCAACTGTAACAATAATTTCAGGACTGAGTCATTCAAACATTCATTGGTACCTAGACTCCACACAGTAGGTAATACATATTCAAATATAGTACACATTTTCAACTGCTCGGAATACAAATACAAACAAACGATTATTGCATACATCCTCAATAATTATTAAATATATATGTCTAGAGTATAAGTAACAGTGAATGCGAGGTATGTTTTGATTATTCGCCTCTGTAACTTATTACTTAGAATGGTACTTACACTGTCATTCCTGTATTTGTTAGATATATTATCTTTGAACCTACTGTTATGTGTTTTGCACCTGTTTATTATAACTAACTTTATATGTAAAAGCCCACATAGGGCGTATATTATACAATAAATAAATAGCACACATATTATATTTCTGTTATTATTTATTCGTTTATTCTACACAATTCGCATTTCCCGCCTGACGACTAAAACGTAGATAAAAAATATAATTTTATAATATTTAGTTATCCACTAAATAATATTAAATTTACACAATGAATGCCGTAATTAAGAGTGTGAGTAACGTCCGAAATCATTTCATTTCCTTTCCCCAGCGATAGACATCACGACCGCTGCCAACGGGCTGTTATGTAACATATTATTTGCTTTTTTGCACTTGTCTACGAATGTGCGACTCGAAGACGTAAAAATAAAATATGTGACAGCGTACCACGTGCAGTGGATTAATAAAAACAAAAGCTTATTACAACAGTTTCAATTACGGCAGTTTTGTTCTTTTTTAATATTTTTTTATTATTTATTCTTATTAATTGATAAACTAAAGTTCTTAAAAACTTAAGAGAAGATTTTTGTGCATAGCGCAAAGGGTAACAATTATTTTTATAAACAATAATTATTAGCCTGAAACACTCATCCAAATTGAAAAAAAAACCTTTCCGAGCAAAGATAAATGTCGCCGACAGGACTCGAACCTGCACCCTTCTGATGTCCGGTCAGATGCTCTACCGTTGAGCTACGTCGGCTTATCATTCTTATTTATTCTTATTTAAGCGCAAGCGGACAGTTGGGTGCGACCATGGAATGAAGATTATGCACTAGAAGTGCCTTCAATGTAGATTTAAATGGAGGCCGGTGTGCCTTAGTACCTTTTGGGTCTATCCCCAAGAGATCCAATGAAAATACAGCGCCCTGTCTCCTTTACACTGTATTGTATATTACCATTCAACTTTATCGAAATGAAATGATGATGATCTTTATTCTATGGGTGCTGCGTGTTATAATTCGCTTTTTTTTAAATAGCGGTTTCCTGAAAGATCATGAAAGATTATCATTCTATTTAACAGTAAAATAAGCGATAAAATACGATGTCAAGTTGACAACAAAAATCAATGCAACATAATAGTAAAAATGACGATTTTTTCATTATAAATCAATATATTTCCACCCAACTAATTTCATACAATATTTGGCACGTACCTATTTACCGACAAGAAATAATTAGGTGATAATAAAATTTTAATGTTGAAATATCACTTCGAGTTATAAAAGTTAACTACACATTTTTCAACTCGTTTTTTATAGCTTGTACTGTAACGTATAATGTTTTAAATGTTGAAATATCACTTAAAAGTTAACTACTCATTTTTCAACTTGTTTTTTATAGCTTGTACTGTAACGTATAATGTTTTTTTAACTATGAAGAGCTCTAGCGCCATGAAATTTAAACTTTCCACAACTTTCTCTGAAACTCAGCTGAAACTGGGTAATAACTGGAAGTAAATGATATATATGCCAATACCAAAATATTATCTGTAACATCGTCAAGTCTAAGTACCTACATACAATGTTAAATAATTTTAAATAAAATTTTCCAATTTAATCAATAGTTTTGATATACCTTTGTTACGCTCCCAATATAGACGACATTTTACAAAAAATTATCATTAATAATATTTATTTTTATTTTGTATAAACATTTTTGAATATATGGACGCCCACACGATCGGTTTGCCCATTACTAATTGAAGCCACCTCGTCGATAGGTTTGGCCGTCCGACGGCCCTTTTCTAGAGTCGAGCCCATTGTTCGATCCCTTCCCACATGTGTTTTTAAAAAACCGTGGGCAAGTCGAATGTGTGTGGAGAGGCGCTTTAGGAATAGGTATGCTAAACTAGCATAATTTTCAAACTACTCGTACATAAGCAGATACAAGATTTAGTAACAAGAGTTAAGGTCTATTCACATCTATCAGCACCGCACAGTACAGAACAGTACAGTACAGACACGACAACATTAGTTGCATAAATTATATATGAACACATTCATATTACAGCGCACGTAAGCGTAACGTATCTGCACATGCACGGACCAGCACCGGCCGAGATTGTCGGCTAATATATTTTGACGTTGCTGGTAGACGCGGTTGCGCTGTTAGTAACACATACCGTTTTGCACCGCAATCTTCGTCACTTGGCGTCATTAGACGCAGATATTGCTAAAACAGAGAAAATGGATAACGATAAATGGATTGAATTGGTCAGGGAATGTAGGTTATAAAATAATAATAAACATGGGAATAGGATTATAAAATCCCCAAAGTGTTGTAGCGGACGCTAACGCTCAGTTGACAGTTCATTTGACAGCCGTACTCGCGTTTGTGTTGTGTCTGTTGTGCTGCACGGAAGGTCTAGCCACATCTACCAGCACCGTGCACTGCAGAAATGACAGCACAGCACAGACAGTCTGTTCTACACTGCGCGGTGGTGGTAGATTTGAATAGACCTTCACCCGTTCATCCGTTGTTAGCCGCTCTTCGTCACACGAGGTGTTCGTCACATGAACGCCGACTTGCACGTGAAACAAAGCGTAAAACAAGAGTATTGAATATCTTGGCCGGGGTTTCCGGATATCTGAGCCCTTAGTCTTCGAGAGGCTCCAAGTTCCAACAGAACACAGAGCACAGTCACTCGGGCCCAGGATGCCTTGGAATTAATTTTAGAAATCGACATGCGACATTATGGTCATATGGCAGGAAGGCGGTTTCGTAATTAAATTATGGTAATTGAACATGTGGCGAGTGTGCGAGTCCTTACTCTTCCTACAGCCCGAGGAGTTGATATACCACCTTAGGAGATATTATTATAGTGTACGAGTATATACACACTGTACACTTAACAGTGTACAGCAAGTACTCCCAACCGGTCGATCGCGGAGCTAAATTTGGTCGATCCTGAATACGATTATGAAAATTGGAAATAGCTATGATTTTCATGTTTTTATTTAAAAAATAATATCCAGGTCGTCGGACAAATTGGTTTTGCTAGATTGGTACTAATCTACTAAGCAAAGAAAAGGACCGTTTTTATGGTGTTATTTGACTTTACTCATCTAGAACATTAAAACAAATAATATTATAAGATTATTTTTAGAAGTGACGTTGATCGTAAATGAAAATTATTTTGAATACTTTAAATAATATTTTTAAATTGGTTTTCGTATTGAAAACAATAGGGTATTTTCACTGTTTTTTTCCCTTTCAACAAAAAAGAAGGAAAAAATTGCGATAACAACGGTATTTTAATTTAATTTTTATGTTTACGAATACATTTTCAATAACGATTAAAAATGTATCATTTTTGATATGCCGCCAAAACGAAATGTTAAAAGACGTCACGCCTACCAATTGCTTACCCACTTTCAAGGCTTATTGATTTTTTTTTTGTTTATGTTCGTAATTTGTCTATACTTGTCATTATTTTTTTAGTATATTGTTTATCCTGAAAAGGGAGGATTTGCTTCTGAAAAATTTAGATATTTAATTATTGTAGAAAATAATATTGACATAACCTAAATGAAACATGAAAACGGAAAAAAAAACGACAAAAAATAAAAAGTTTTCAGTCGCATCTGGGACTCGAACCCAGGATCTCTGCCTATCCGGGGCAACCGCTTAACCAACTTAGCTAATGAGATATTTATTTATTAAAAGCAACGGTGTAAACAAAGTTCTTGTTATTAATTATATTTATATTGACACCTCAACATACTTACACCTTATTATTACACCATGTGATCATGTAGATAAGTATACATAGCACGTGCAGCTTTGCCCGACATTTTTACCTTCCGGTGAATATGTTCGCTTGTTTGGACAACATGTCCGCCGTGTTAAAGCTCAAAGCGAACATGTACAGAGGTAAAAATACAGACTTGTTCACTATTGGTTTCACTCGACCAACAAAACCTACCGCTGATTCAAAGGCTTCTGAAAAGAAGACATTTTGAGCTGAATACATTTGAATATAAGTAGGTACCAGTAAACATATGATAAATGTAAGGCGTTTAAGTCAATATCGTTTTTATTGATCGACTGGTGACATTCTTTACTAAAAAATAAATACGACACGATAGTGGGAATCCTATTTATTATTAGAATTTTATCTTATCTTTTTCGTCAAACTGCTATCTGGATTCCACGGTACGAAATATGTTCCGTAATTTTTTCCACTTAAAAGTAAATAATTCCGATCAACAGAGGTATCTACATTGTTTCAGAATATTCTTAATGGTGGAATCTTTTTTATTTTTTTATTTTTTTATTTAATATAATAATTTTTTTTACAGAGAGTATATAAAAATAAGACATGATTCATATAGTGTAACAAAAAATATATTATAGCTATTCCTCACCATAAAGAAACAAGGTTCTTGTGTTTGGTGAGTGATTATCGCTTAATTAATCAAATCATAACTTAAAGTATTGTTGTACAATAGCAGGAAAATATGAATTTGTCGTGTAAGTTTTGTAATTTATCACTAGTAATAGTATTAAAGAATATGAAAAGAAAGTAGAAGAAAAGAAGAGAAGATAATAATAAAAGACAAAAAAAAATCTAATAATAATAATTTTTTTTTTTTTTAAATTGTTACAGTAGTTTGAGGTAATTTTTTAATCTATGTTGAAATTCATGGATATTTTCTATAATTTTAAGATCAGATGGCAGATTGTTAAAAAAGTTATTCCTAGATATAGGTATGTGTTTTGCGTATGCTTAGTATTGAATGGCGGGATTTTAATGTTTTGTTGATACCTTGCGGATATATTAAATTGTAATTTATTTAACGTTTTTCTTTAAAGATTTGAATAATTGCATATTTTTTATAAATTTTATCTACTGTAGGTACATTGAATATTGTAAAAAGCTTTTCAGTGGAAAATGATGATGGTTTTTTTTAAAATTACCTTTATTATCAATCTTTGAATTATTTTAAGTGACTTAAAATATTATCATATGTTCCCCCCCAGCCAATAATTCCATATTGTAAAATAGACTGAACAATTGCATAGTACACTCTTTTTAGGTTTTCTAGTCTAAGAATATTTCTTAGTCTTATAAATATATATATACATTTTCTAATTCGTTTAACAAGTTCACAAATATGTGTTTTCCATTTAAAATGCTGGTCTATATATACACCAAGGTATTTAATTTTGGAAGTTGGACTAAGTATTGAACATGCTTGATTACAATTGATTCTGTTGCAGTTACTTTGGTGTATTATAATTTTTATTTCTGGTTTTGATTTAAATTTATTGATAGAGAAAGGAATAAATTTTGTTTTTCCAGTGTTAAGGGAGAGTAGATTATTATCGAACCAATTTTTTAATATATTAATATCAGTATTTGCTAGCTTGTTAATAGAATTCCAGTCAGTACCTTCAATTATTATGACAGTGTCGTCAGCATAAGATATTATTTTTCCGTTTAGCTTTTGCATGAATATGTCATTTACATAGATGATAAAAAGTAGAGGTCCCAGTACTGTACCTTGAGGTATGCCAAAATTACTTGTTTTTTTATGACTAAGTACCTCGTTTATTTTTACCACTTGAGGACGTTTGAAAGATAGCTTTTTATCCATTCCAGAGCTGTACTATTTATTCCAATGTTGCTTAATTTAATTATAAGTTTGTCATGAGATATGCTATCAAACGCTTTTTGAGATCTATAAAAATTCCAAGGCATTTTAGTGATTTATCTAATGAAGTGTGAATAAGGCTAGTTAATTTTGAAATTGCATCCTGTGTGCTTCTACTTTCCATAAAGCCGAATTGATTTTCGTGAATTATGCTATTACATTTTATAAACTGGTTAAGTCTTTTTTTTTTACAAGTTTTTCAAAAATTTTTGCAATATTTGAGATTACTGAAATGGGACGGTAATTATTAACATCTTCGGGATTACCAGACTTAAATATTGGAGTTATGGTAGTTTGTTTGTAATTACATGGAAATACTCCGCATTGGAAACTTGTGTTGATTATATGCATTAACGGTTTAGAAATTTTGTTTTTAATAATTTTTAAAATGTTAATTGTAATTCTATCAAAACCTGGGGCAGAGCCTCCTTTCATGCCGTTTATAATAGTTACTATTTCGTCCTTTGTGGTGAGTTGAAATGTTGACATTTTATTTTTAACATCAACATTACAGTCTGGAATTGTTATATTTGGATCTTTGTGTTTGAGATTGGCAAGATTTTCTCCTATATTTGCAAAGAATTCGTTAAATATATTTGCAGCTTTTAAAGGGTTCTCTTTGCAACATGTTTCCGAATTATCATGAATAATAGTGCTGATTTCATTGTTTTTATACTTTTTTTTGTCCATTATCTCATTTATAATCGTCCATACTCCTTTGTCATTTTCAACCTGTATCAACTTCTGTTTGTAATAGCTTTCTTTTGTATGTTTTATGATATATGAGAGTTTATTTTTATATGCTTTAAAATGTTTCTGTAAATGTTCATCATTTGGTTGTTGATTAGTTAATCTATAAAGAGCTTGCTTATGACGTACGGATACTATTAAACCGTGAGTTATCCATGGTTTTATAGGTTTGAAGTTAGGTAGTTTGGATTTGGATATGACATTATTTGTTGAGTCATTTATGAATTTAGATAATTTTTCTTCAAACATTTTACAACAAACATTGACATCGTTACATTGATATAAATCAAGCCAATTTTCTACTTCTAATTTACATTTTAACGTATCCATGTTAAGTACTTTTTTTTGAAACATTTTCTTGTTTAAATGGTGGAAAAGTTGGATTACAGAATTTATAATTGAATATACATGAATAATGATCAGTGATAGTTGTATGAATGACAGCGGATATAATATTTTGGATATCAGAAATATTTGTAAATATATGATCTAAAAATGAAGGTCGTTGACCTCGAACGTTTCTAGTATATGAATTTATGCACGGTAAATAATTAAGTTCCGCTAACATGTTTAGATAATTATCTTTATCCTTACTAGAGTATTCTTTTGCAATATTTAAGTTCATATCTCCAACAATAATATTATTTTTATTTCTAAAATTTAATAATATATTTTTAATTCATTTATAAATTGTGATATTACTGATGCATGAGTGCGATAAACGGCAATAATATTATAATATTTATTTTGGTCTTTAATCTCAATATTTAATAGGTTTACATTATGAAAATTGTGTATCTCTCTAATGTTGAGTACATTATAGCGGTTAGATATGAATATTGCAATACCACTGTTTTTGTTTAACTTTATTGTTGTTGTATAGAAACAGAATCCCGGGATATTATAATTCAGTTCGCCGGTGGAATGTGTTTCTGTTAACACTATAACGTCCGGAAAATAATTTAATGTTTTTAAAGATATTATTAATTCATCTAAGTTCTTTTCGATACTTCTTATATTAGTATGAAATAAGGTAAATCCTTTATCAGAGCAAATTAGATTTAAATCTCTTATGGAGTGGTATAATCTTTCTTCTATAAATGTTTTTTTATCTAAAGCATTACATATAAAATCAGTCATTTTGAAGTTAGTATGAGGAGATATAATTTACCATATTTATTCGTAGTCGATGCGCTCTCTAGCAATTTGAAGCATTTTTTGCCGGTAAAGACATTTTATACTGTCAACCCGGTGTTCGGTGGAATAGTTCAATTTAAATCTTTTATTTTGCACACAGCAATTGTTGCAAATTGGGTTTATTTCTCTGTTTTCGCATTTCGAGAGTATATGTTCTTTAGTACAATGGGGGCAAATGGGTGGCTGCGTCCTGTCGAGACATCTTTGGGCTGTATGGCCGAACTTAAGGCAGTGATAGCATTGTGTGAGTGGGTTACAATCTTCGACGTACACTCGTTGGAATTTTATATTTATTTTTTTTTTGTCTAATAATATTCTTCTTAATTTTCCGGTTGTTTGTATGATGTAGTTTGTGGTATCGTTTTCTTTACCTTCATTATATTTGTTTTTTAACTCTTTAATGAGTTTAATATTATTTTTGTCTTCTTGATTTAATTCTTGATTTTGTTGTATAATTCCATGTATAATATCCTCTTCAGTCAATTGGCATTGGAGCCTTTTTAACATCAAGAACGGTTTCTTTTTTTTTATTTCTTCCGCCGAAATCTCCTTTCCAGTTATCTTGTTTATTTCGTTGGTTAATATTTCTGCATCTTCTTTTTTTTGGCATGAAATTATCATTTTTTTTTTCGCCAATCTTTTTAACTCCGTTGACTCCGACTTTAATTTTAGTTAAATCAATATTTTTTGAACTTTTGTTTTTATGCTCTCGGCGTTTAAGGTGTTAGATGTTAATAAAATTGAGTATTTCGGTTCAATGTTCAATTTCGTGTCCGCTGGTTTCTTGTTGTCACACACTTGGGCGTATGTTTTTTGGTTGGTTATTAGAATTTCTTCGAGTTTCTTGGTGTATCGTTGGTCATTAATAATCATCGTTTCTTGTAAATCTATGATTTTTTTTTGTAGACAGATACGCTCATTTTGAAATATTTCTTCCAGGGATATTAAACTTTGCTCCAACGATGTTTTTACCTTGGAATCTTTTACGGAAGTAATTTTATTTATTAATTCTTTAATGTTTTTAATGATTTCTTGCGTTTCCATTTTGTTTATGTAGATCGCCCGGTGGGCGAGATATTGTTTGTACACTATAAATCACAATTATCACCAATATACACGACTGTACTCCTTCGATGCCGGAGCGTTAATGAATTTATATTCTAAATGTTTTAATCCTTAATATAATTAAATATTTTTTACGAAAATATTAAACATAATTCGATATTTTATTTAACTAAATATTTTTACGAAAATATTAAACATAATTCGTGGTTTTCATGGTAAATGTATGAAATTTGTATTTATGGAATATACATATTATACATCTGTTTATAAAATGCTTTGACTGTCCAACTATAATAGGAGGAATTTCCCGTCTTAGGTAAATACAAAAGTCGATTAAAATTAAATATTTAGTGCTTGGGCCTTTTTTCTCATTTCCTCACCTTTTGGTTAGAATTTAAAAAAAAAATACCTCAACATGTTGTAAAAAACATCTTTTAAAGCCTTCGAACTTAACGGTAAACACAACACTCATACATAGAATCTCTCGATCCTGTAGAATAAGAATATATATATATATATATATATATACATATATTTGAGGTGCGAACTCGTGATCTCTAAACTGACTCAGTGAATAGAGACCACTACTCCACGGTGGTCGTCCCTTTTCATTAAAATGTAAAATATTTATAAATACCTATTGATCACTCAAAATGATTATGAACTCCCTTTTTTTGTACGATTACAACGCTTCGTTTTAGATCAACCGACAACCGCCAACAAGCCGCACTAAAACGCTAACGTTCTCGAATGCATTTCTCACTTGGGGTTTGAGGTCAAAGAATGAATCTTTAATCCCAGCTTTGCTTTTGAACAGTCCCATCAAAATGTTAAAAAATGTAAACTATTTAGTAGGATATTCTCTCCGGGCAGTCGTTTTGTGTCTCCGCGGCAGCTGTCGACTATCATTCATGTGGTTTACTACTCGCCACTCTCCACTCGCCACTCGCGCTCCATTGGTGACATTTCTCTTTCTAGCACGCTTCCAACAGATCTTTTATACCCAAATTAGATTCACTTCTACTTACTCATTGCTCCTTTGCCGGGACCGAAACTTTCGTGTGCCATTTATAGATTACTAGCTTCACTAGTCGGCATCAACCGACTTTCAAAACTTTATTTACATTTATTTTACATGTCTTTGAAAAATAATATGGAGCAGACGATACGGCGCATTGTCTTATTTTTCTCATAGCGAAAATGACATTAACTGGAAAAAGTAGGTTTAATTAAAAACCTCGGAAAATGCTGTTCATCACGGAACTCAATTTTTTATTTTAATGATAATTGTTATTTATTTCAGAAGGTTTGCAAGGACAATGCAACGCAATGTATTTTAAAGCTTTGAAATAAAACTGTTCTCTTTATTTTATTTTTTGCCGACCGGGTTTCGATACTATCGTAGCTTCTTCAGGGCAGTATAATACTAAACTCTGCTATACATAGGTTGCAGATTTCATAGTTATTACATGGGAATCACAATCTGTATCAGATTGTTTAATAAGAAAGTATTTTGAAAAAATAGGGATGAAACTCGGGAGAAGAAGGGTAGCAGTAAATATATAAAATATATTGAAAGGTTAAGAAAGCGTTTTTCCGTCTAAACACCTCTAATTTATTGCGATTTATTAATATAATGAGGCGGAAAGAAGCGGTTGGGAAGTACCCGGCTATTCAGATATAGCTACGAAGCATAGGTTAAAAGTTAAAAGTTATAAGCCAGTTCAAGTTTTATTGCAATCATGGTTGGCATCTAACCACAAAAGGGTGATACTGACAATTGCTCTTCTTCTACGATTCCTGTACTGGAACTGTAATTCCAAAATAGTACACAAATTCCTTTTATCACATATTTGCTTCGATAGGTTTATTTTTCGAAAAGAATCTTTGGTGGTAAGACTACACAAAAAGGAAGCCTTAATATTATGCATTATTCAGTCTGGATTAAAGGAAGCACAAGAATAAGTGTTTGCGGTAGGTTGTGCGGGGTAAGCAGAAAGCAGGGTGGTAAGGTCAGTACCTTTTACCAAAAGGGCAGAAGCCAAAGGCCGCCATATCCGGGGGCTTCATAGGAACCCTTAAAAGGCAACAATGCACTATGCAAGATTTATGTCATTGTCTCGAATTTGACTTTGTATAGAACTTTGAAACTTTTTCTGTTTGGATAACGCATTTTGCTATCCAAATACTACGTAAAAATATATATATATATTCGCCCCGATTTGTTGTCAAATGATTTTTTTTTTCACTCCATAATTTTACGCGGCGGCGTTCAAATACGAGTCGAGGTAATTACCATTTTCCTCGCATGATTTCCTATTACGTATAATTTGATTAAAAATGGTGTAATAATATTATTTAGTAAAAATTTATTCAAGAGACGATGATATTAAGTTTTATCTAAAATTATGACGGAAAGATAAAAAGATGTAATTTATAAGATTGATCGATTGATGCCCCGTTTTTTATCGCAATAAAGGGCACCCAAGTTACGATCACCGTGAAATTCTGGTAAGATCCTTGGGACTTGGACCGGGTATATAAAACCATATTTTGTTGCTTTTTACGAGATTCGATTTTTTTAAATGTGTTGTACATTTGTACTTTGTTCCAGAGTAGGCACTTACTTAATTTTTCAGTAGCGTCCTGTTGTGATGCCACCATGAACGAAACAGTTCTGAAGTCGTTTATTCAACATTCATCAAATTAAATAATCAACATCACGGCACCCAGACCTGAACTTCAGTATTCTCAACTGAGGGTGTTATGGTCCCACTGGTCACGGGCAGTGGGACTCTTATAATATGGTGGTCACCTTATCTTTACATTAACATATGCAATAAATAGCAACACAACACTGTAGAATTTGGCAACTACCTCTGGTCGGGAGTCCCAAAATATCTGAAAAAAACCCTTGACTCCGTGCAGAAACGGGCGGTCCGTTTAATAGATTAGCCTATCAAACGGATTGCAATCTTTGGATCACAGACGTCAGGTGGGAATGCTGTCTTTGTTCTACCGTTATTTTAATGGAAGATGCTCTGAGAACTAGCGTCATTGATCCCTTCCGCACCGGTGCATAGTCGTGAAACACGCCAAACGCGAGCCCAACATTTGCACACGGTTGACATTTATCACATGAGAACGGGTCGCTTCTACGACTCGTTCTTGTGTTCAACAGCTCGGCTGTTTAATGATCTGCCAGCCTCTGTGTTTCCTCCATCCTACAACATGGATCTCTTCAAGACAGAATTTCACTCCTTCCTATCCTTTAAAAGACCCTCCACAGAGCATCCCCTGTGATGATATAGGCCTTGAGGGAAATTGCTTCCCTCAGGGCCACCTGTGTGGATTTACTGTAAAAAAAAAACATGTTCTTCTAATTACGTAATTTATCAATTTAGTACATACGGATACACTCTTTCATTGCTTATTACTTATGGTTGATAATAGAAAAATAGTACAATATTATAAAAGAGTAATAATTATTTTGCTAAAAATAGTCACATCGTCCTTCATCCAATGCCCAATAAAAGCATCGTTAATTGCGTGCTAAATATAAAATCTGCATTTTTTTGTGTTAATTATGAAGCAAATAATGTTCACTTTTTATTCATTCCGTCGTCATAAATGGCACGGGCAAGTACGGGTACAGGTACGGGTAGTTTGTGGAGCGTGCTCAAGTATTCGGTTCGATATCGGATACCACTCGATATAACCACTTCGGTTATTAGTTTCACAAAGTACCTTTCGTGCCTCGAATCGGGAGCATTCCCTCCATTTCATTTGGCTTTTGTAAATTTAATTCTGAAAATGGAGCGCTCTCAGATTGAAAAATTTCAATTGGATTAAAAGTAAAAGTTCAAACATTATAGAATTATTTAACAAGGTGATATTATTATTTTTTTATTTTTTTTACTTCTATCAGACGGACCGCCTGTTTCTGCACAGAGTCGAGGGTTTTTTTCAGATATTTTGGGGCTCCCCACCATAGTTGGCTGCCAAATTTTATAGTGGGGCGCACTTGCGATTTGCACAGGGTCAGCAGTTGTGTACTATTAAAGTATCTGCTGGCTCTGTACAATACGCCCAGCTTCTGAGAGGCTAACTTTACTCTGCCTTCGATGGAGCCCCCATGCGTGAGCTGGTCACACACGCATATTAGCATATCAATGGAGGGCTTGTTGGGAAGATTGCTTAAGTTAAAGGAGACTAGATTGTCATTTCGATCCCTTTTAGACGTAATCAGACATGATTGGGTTTTTGAAACATTAAATTAGACAAGGTTATTCTTACCCCAAGAGGGGGCCCTCTAGAGGTAACCGTTCATTCTCTGGTTCAAAGCCCTCCGTGTCGTATATAGTAATATTTTTTTTTACTTGGTTTCGCTTGATTCAAACACTATCTCCACATCAAGCAAATGAAACGTATAGAACAAACAATATTTCGTACAGTCTCATTTTTCACAATTAAATGTATATTTAAATCTCCATAGCTCATGATGGAAATTACGTTACGAGCTGTTTGCGTTTGAGTAAAAGTTGTGGTAAAAGTTTCAGACGGGAAAAAGTGTACACATTTCATGACGGCAGAGCTCACAGTTGATATGTGTGTATATCAGCACAAACACTGGTGGGTTTAGATCCTCTCTGCTTACCGTTGCCAGGAAACGGAACGATGGTTATTTGGTTAGATGTTTTAAATTATTTCTTTGTCCATTTGGAAAATAATCGAATTGAGTTATTTCCAATAAAAACGTTCCCCGAATTTATTTGAATCATTTGCGCATTTTAGAATCGAGTAGAATAGAATAGAATGATAGCACGAAAGAAGAAGAATCGATTATTTGGAAACGAGATATTTGGAAATTTGAATTAATATGTTATATAAAAACGAATATCTCGATTGTGCCAATCACTATTGTCAATAAACCTTCATCCCGAAAATAGCCTCAATAAGTAATTCTAGTCTCCAAAATTAGGTACCCTACATAAGATATGTAATTTATTGTAATAGTTTATAAAAAATGTAATGAAATATCTAATCATCTTCTTCTTCTTCTATCTATTATATAAATAAGATTGTCTCGGGCGTGTGTTTGTTTTGCACACCTTCAAAACAAGAGGAAGGTCACTGTCTACACGAGATTTCTAAAAACCACCCCCGCTTTCCCACCGCTTAAAGCAGAATTTTGGTACTTCTTGAAGAATTTTTTTTTAATGTTTGACGTTCAAAATAAGAAGAAAATTACTAGTTAGGGATAGGGGTAGGGGTAACGTAACGCAACGCCGGGTACTTCAGCTATATCTTATATTATATAAAGAAGAATCTCCCGGGCGGGCGGTGTGTTTGTTTCGTATACAAATCTACAGTTGTTATTCCTAGATTGATGAAATTTTGCAAACATGACCTACAAAATAAGAAGAAGGTCACTATCTATATTAGATTTCGAAAAGCACGTCCATCCCCCTTTCCCACCCTTAAAGCCAAATTTTGGTACTTCTGGGTAGGGGTAGGGAGTAGGAGTAGGAGTAAAGGTAGGAGTAGTGGCATGGTTAGCGATTATAAAACTTTACTCCAAACTATTTATTTTTCGTGTTTTTTTGTTTGTTTTATATTTCATTTGAGATTTGTTAATATTAATTACAATGATTAAATAAGATATTTATTTTAAGAGAAAGATAAAAATTCGATGTGACCAACATTAAATTATTAGCCACGTTGAGTCGAAATATTAAAAAGCGTTATTTTAAAATCTCTAAATAATTCTTTGTTTTCATAATTACGTCGAACCAGTAAATTACAAATCATTCAATAATATTACATGTTTTAAAAATCCCAAAAATCTTAATTTGGTCGGGTGAGATCATTTTATTATTTTCTCGATTAGAATCAAATGACAGACACATTTTTAAAAAACAGTTCATCCTAAGTAATTTGTAATCTAGACACGTCTTTAGTTTCAGTGATTAGGGTGACACAATATATTGGTAATTATACCTGCTTGATAAGATGTCTATATCAACATAGATCTTAAATAATAATAAATTTCCAGATATACTTGAAAACCTATATTACGAAGATAGGGAATGAGATTTTTCTGAAAACATCGATGGCCGAGTTCATCGTAGAACGAAGTTCCGAGTACCCTCGAAGGGTGGTGGGTGTAGTAGCTGACTGGAGGGAAGTCTGAAGGGTTCATCGAGCCTCCTACATACCCACCCCCCTACCCTGTGGGAACCCTAGTGGATAATTCACCGAGCAAAGAATATCTACTCCTGCTCGGTTATCCATCAATAAAGCTATCGAAAAAGTTGTTTTGATTATTAGAATGAATGTTGTAATATTTTGTGAATTATTATTGTTGTATCTCCTAATCATTTGGTTTTATATTCCAAAATTTTATTTCTTACACTAAATAATATGAATTATTTTTTGTCGTTTAAAAATATAACTAATAAGCTGATGTGTGCCCGGCCTTTCTAGGGATTTGGAACAAAGTTATGAAGTTCTGAATTCTTGCTTGTCATTAGGGTGCCATAATTGATTTGACAGCGAAAGTAACTATCTCCAAATAAAGAAACATTAATTTGAAAATTTTATTTCATTCCAAACGTCTATTTTTTCAAAACGTATCTAAATCATAAAGTTATTAAGTAGGTGCCTACTCGTGTTTTCCATTTTGAAAATATTCTACCCAAAAAAACCTTCTTCTTTTGAATATGCAATCTGTGGCTAACCAGAGTGTTATATCTATGAGCTAACCTACATAAAACGTGGCGAGTTCAATGTTTTTCATACTAATTTTAAAACGTTATAGCAACAGTTTTACGTATTGGATTTCATTCAAACTACGTACTTTCTTAACCTTCCCGGCGCTAATAAAAACACGGTGATATTTTCTGCGAAACCGGTCCAGTGATTTTCGAGAACATCAAGGATAAACAAACTTACATTGATTTTTATATGTATGTAGATTCGCTGCTTATAAACCTTTATATATAACTAACAAATTATAAATATCTATGTTTCAATGAGTAAGATTAAGAAAGGGACACTAAGATGGTTTAGGTATGTAGAGCGAATGAACGAATAAATTAGTGTAAGGAGAATATATGACGCTATTGTGAATGGAAAAAGAAGTCTGAGACTCCCTAGGAAGACATGGCGAGATCAAGTGAATCAAATACTTGAGTCGGGCATGTCAGAATTTATAAAAACAGAAGAGAATGTATGCGACGATGTATGAATGTGAATGAAGCAAGAAGTGTATGCCAAGATCGAGTTGTTTGGCAGTTCTTCCTCTCTGCCTACCCCACTGAGAAAACGGCGTGATGGTTAGTTAGTTATGTTTCAATACGCCACTAAATGCCCTCGATTTTTATCTATCAATACAATTTTAAAAAACTAATTTTTTGGCAATGGATTCATAAAAATATTTTGTTTCCCCTGAACATTTTTATTATGAATTTACTAGATTCAGTATTTTGTTTCGAAAGAGTTGTATCTATATTGTGTTGAAATGAATTTGGTTGATCCATACGTTCGTAGCTTATCGAATGAATAAAAATTAATTTTCTTAAAGCAAACAAAATGCATTAACTAACCAATAGTGTATTCTTTTGCTTATAATTATCTTTTGTTTATAATTGGCTCTCAACGTCCCATGTTTCACGTAGTTCATCGATTCCGCACCTGAAGAAATCCGGAGGTTTGGAGGTGAGTAAAAAGTCGTCAAGTCAATTTTAATACAAAAGTTAAAAAAAATCTTTCCAAAGCGGTGTTGCATTAGATACAAAAAACGTTACGCGTCTACTCACCAAACCCATTAGTTTGGGCAACAAAATTATAAGTTAACATCACCATGTTACCAAGTGCAAATGGTTAATAGATTGCTCACAGCGAGTCAACACGTTAGATATGTTAATATCCACAAATGATAAACGTAAATTTCAATGTCTGGTATTTCGAGAGTAAGCAAATCATATCCCAATTCATCAGGTCGATTGGAAAAAAAACAATAAATATTCTCATTTTTAGCGTCATGCTTTTTTTAAAGTTATGAAATGCCGTCCAACATCTAGATTAACTGCAAAAAAATTCTAATGAAACAAAGTAAACATTAGTCAGAGGTAAGTACGTATGAGCGTTACTATCATCGGCGTGACATGGCCATACACATCTTAAGGATTTTAGTTTCTCGTTTAAAACCTTAAAAAAATAGGCTAATCTAAATATTTCCAACTAAACGAAATTAATTGTATGAAAATATATATGAATAAAACAACCGTTATACCAAAAAAATATTCTTAAATATTTAAAATGTTGGTTAAGAAAAAGTTATTTTTGTTTTTTTAATCTTTTCTGTAAGATGCAGCTCAAGCACAGAGCAAAGAATACATTAGAGATGCCCTGACACACAAGGGGAAAGAGCCAAAATTAGGGGGGCGAGGGTCACTGTTATATGATTTGCGAATAACCGCATCCCGACAGTCTTCAGGCAACTCGCATTGTACTGCAAAGTATTAGTATTTACCCTTCGAAAAACAGATCTGCTAATGATCAACTCGTCCTTTTTACATTTGTGCGGAATTTATGGCAAATATCCCCTTTTCCCGTACCTGTGGTAACAGATTATTTAGTTTGACCTTTTTAGAAATGTTTTAAATTTGCTTACCGCAGTCAAAATCACAAGAAAGCAACGTGGATGACAGTGATTTCGTATCACTACAACTGTTTGTGTTTTATAAATGAATAAGGTTAAAATTCATTAAAAAAGAAACACTTTCCGTGGAATGCAATGCGATAGTTTTGATTATTATATTTACCCCTTTAGTTTTTACAACGTTTGATTGCACAGGAAACCATAATCATTCTTTTATTTCACAAAATCTTCGAATATCGCACACAACTTAGTCGATAGCCCTGCTCTTCTCGAACACCTATTATTTCATATCCCAAATCGCAACAGCGGGCAGCCACTTGCTTTATACGAGTAATCCTATATCCCCAATTGTAAAACCAATTCTAAACTTTTTTTAAATTTATTTTTATTGAATAATATGAATTATATACAGTGGGAACTTATACCCGCTAAGCCACTGCAAGTAGCTTGTCAGCAGGAGTTTATTTCAAAAATATAATATAATTAAGCAATAAATTACAATCATCATACAAATGTAGAGCAAAATTATTATACTTCGGCGCATGCATTTTGTGATCAATGTACATAAGTTGAAAAAAAAATTAAAAAGAAAAAATAATGGAAAAAGCATGACAGTTTTGTTATTGAGATACTAGAGTCCAATTTTATAACACCGATTTAAATAATATTATAAAAATGTCAATATCATAAAAAATATCAAAATATCAATATCATAAAAAAACTCTTTATGTACATATTCAACTTTAATTAATAATTAATACCGCATTGACATTTATAACTCAACTATACACGATATTAAATTGAAATCCATTATACAACCGCTCTCAAACTAGATAACTTAAACCACCTTTCCATCTACGCTTGTCCTTTGTACATTTATCCCACTCCTATGTTCTCCTCCACCCTCCCCTCCCCCCTCTGAAATAGTTAAGCAAACCGAATTAAATTTGTATATTGTCACTTTACCCATAGCATTTATCATCAGCACTGGAAAATTAATAATTGGCACGATTTAATGCTTTTATTATGTATATATTTATATGTAAATTGTGGATTTTCCGTTAATTTTCCCAAAAATAAAAAATAAAATAAAAATTTAAAAACGTATTTGAGAAATTTGAGAACCTTCAGCCACCAAAATGGTTGACGAATTTGGCTATACTCGTATGGCAGGTCTATTAATTCTGACGTCAGTGATCTCAAGCTTTATAAGCTGTCAGTATAATAGCAAACAAAATCGAACAAAAAATCTGGAAATTTTCAAATATCGAAATGACAATCTGAACACTTCTTATTATATTACCAATTCGTCAAGGCTTTCAACTAATACGTTTTTTTGGTAAATTTACCTCAATACCGATTTCTAATTATCATATTCTCCATTTTGACGCCTTTGGAAATGGTAAACGTATGTATTTATATTTTCCTAACACGGCATGAAAATTGAATTATCTTTATAACGTGTTCAATCAATCATGATAAGTATATCCTTTCCATGAAAGATAATAGGGGTAATACAATTTATATTGATTGTGCTCTCGCCAGCAAAAGATAACAATGTTCCTTGACGTTTAATCTGCGAATTGGACCGACATATTTTCATACCAATAAAATATCACTGTAAGTCTAACTACAAACCAAGTAAGAAAAAAAAATTATCGACTAGTTTTATTTTAGATCAGGGGATATCATTGTTTTAAATACTGGAATGCAAACATATATGACGGCCTCCGTGGTTGAGGGGTAAGGCTCTCGACTACGAATCCGAAGGTCGCGGGTTCAAATCCCGGCGTGCGCAAGTAAATTTTATTTAATTAATTCGTGTTGTTTCGCAATTAATTCATTTAAAAATAATACATAGTATATTGCGCACGTTCCAGAGTGGAAGATACTCTCAGTATCGCCCTGGCGAAATACCACCATTCAGAATTGAAAAGCTGCTTGAAATGGCTTTTTACCGTGTTTGGTGACCAGATCTGATTAGCCAGGTATTTACCCCACCTTCCTCTTCCTCTTCTCCTTCCCCTCCCAAATACCTTCAACCTTACAACTTTCCCCAATTGGGAATGCCATAGTATCACTGGCTCCAGACGGTTGAGAGTAGTTGGGACTCTTGTGCGGTATTCAAATAAAAAAAAACAATGTCACCGTCATCCATTCAAACACCTAAGGGTGAAAAATAATTATTTGTTACACCTAGCGACTTCAGGACCTATTATCAGTACAGTGAACAAGAGTCGCTCTGAACCTGGGTCTTGAAAACAACCAGATAATAGAAGGAGAATTATCATAACATATTTAGTACAAATATGTAGGTACCCACTTTATATATGTTTGTTGAGTAATCTGTATATGTTTCAGAAATAAATAAACAAAATAAAATTAATGAAAGAAAAAACATATCTGTGTTTTAAGTTTTAATACTTAATAATTAACCTTTGGGAAACATATTGAATAAAAAGAAATACAAATATTGGCAAAATAGCGGAATACAAAAAAAAATTAAACCAAAAATAGGAACTAACTAATCAAATATATCAAAATTAATACAAATAATATGCAATATTTCAATATTTTAGTATATTAGTATTTTGGAAGTGCAACTTTGGTGGGTTTCAATATTTAATATGTTGTTAACATATTTAAAAAAAGCAAATAAAAAAAATTATCTCTAAAATGCAAACATTAATATTGCACAAACATTTACACGTACATGTGTATAATATAATATCAGTGTCTTCTTGAAAGTTTGCTTTTTCCTTTAATATTACGTTTACAGAATTTCTAATGAATAGTTTACCTGCGTGTAGAATACTTATTTATTATTTGTGACATTAATACTGTTTAACAAGATAAACACTACAAAAACAAACAGAAAACACCACGTGGGTGTAACTAAAAATCTGTGACAGCTCGTAATTTTTTCGGATTGTGCTAAGAGAAAAATACAAATGTATTTATATCGTTGTAGGAGAAAATAATGTTTAAAATCTGAGTGGCGCTACTAATTTTTGAAAATTTCAAAAATCTACATGCGTTTACTGGCTTTTCCACTGCAACAATATACATAGATCCCATGTCGTCAATATCAGCTATCTAGCACAAAAAATTACTGGCCACCACTGATGATAATGTATATTTTACGTAAAGGTGTAAATATCTAAAAAAATATATTAAGCGTCCACTTAGAACAGTAAATTTAAATATTTGAGTGTAACTATTAAACCTGCACTTACTTATATTCATTTTAAGGCTGCAGGGAAAATCTGTGTATTTGGTAAATTAAGGAAATAACGGATTCATTTTAAGCTTGCACCGAAACAAGGTGGTGTTTAAATAAATTCGAAAACTTTAGGATTTGGGAATGGTCCTAGTAGCGCCTTCCGCATCCCGCGCAACGCTTGTCCATCATGCAGATGCAGCAGATGATCCCCACAGGGAACAGGATAATGGCGCAGAGGACCCCGCAACATGTGAAGGACCTCCTCACGTTCCCGGCGCGGCAGTCCGGGCAGGACATGTTGATCACTGGGGTCACCACGACGACATGGCTCGAAGATCCTGAAAGAATTATTAATGCGCTATTAATATTAAAATAAATATATATTCCCCAATTTTGGAAGAACTTATCGAAGCTCATAAATCTCATTGTAACTTTTTAATCATTGAAGATAATATTAACAATTCTCAAAATGAAACATGAAACCGAAAAGACATAAAATTAAATATTATATTCGATGATTAAAAATATATTACAATGAGGTTTATATGCTTCAATAGGTTATTCCAAAATTGAACATTAATCTCAGACTTGTAGAAAAAGTCAATAGATGTCCCAAATATCGGAGACACTATCTAAGATTACAAATAAATTCGGGTAGAATCTTGTAGTGATGATAAAAAGATAGCAATCAAAAATATATGAATATACTATTGACAGTAAAAATCGAAGAATGATACCGATTAAAATGACTGAACAGATTGGGGTAGCTGTAGCTCAGTGGATTAGAGCCCAAGGTTTCGAATAGACCATCAGGTTCTGGGTTCGAGTCCCAAGTTACTACCGTTATATTTAGTTTTCTGTGTCTTTTCGGTTTCATATTTCATTTTGAGAGTTGTTAATATTATTTTCAATTATTAAATTTTTTTTTCATTACAGCACCACTTGATTAACTTGGGGCAGCAGCTGCAGAGGCTGTGAGAGGAGATACTGTTCTCACAATGAACTGAAGCCGTTGAAGTAGCGGTAGTCCTGAGGTAGTCCCCGACCCGGTTGACCGAGAAAAGGGGAAGAAAATTGCGATGATTTAATGTAATTTTATCAATCATCATAGCTTAAGTCATTTTAAGCTAGGTTCATCTTCTTCGTGATAGGGTCTTAGCTCTCACCAAGGCGAAAACGAGGGTATATTCTGCTCGTTCGGTTTTGATTTTTCCACTCGGAATCGAGGATTTTACGCTTTGCTTCGGAGGTCTTCGTGCAGTGAAGAATCAGATCAAATATCTAGACCGAATCTTTAGAGAAAACGATATTAGGGGGCATATGAGAATGATAAAAAAATCTTTCCAGTCGCTGCTTCCACCGATGCATTGCCTAAATGAAAAGTATATTTTTCGGTACTTCGGTGTGTCCAGATAAAAATAGCAAAATACAACCAATTAAATTGGTAACTAACTATAAAAATAAACTTCAGTTACCCTTACTATTGTAACACTTCGATGATCTCGTGTTAGAACTCAGTTTTATAAAGATTCAAATCCTTATGAGGAATCGCAGGATTCGCGCGAAAGCCACGACTGGAGAACAAGATTCATTCACCGATGTTAAGAGGAACGGTTGCGCGGCCTGTTTCATACAAAACTTAATTTTGGATTTGAGGACAAAATACTCACCTAAACCTAATGATCTTTTTTTCATTAAAAAGTATAACAAATATCCAGAACGGACAATTTATTTATTTTTGTTTTAAATTATGAAACATAGGCCATTAAAGGAATTGATTTTTCGCGATTTTAGAGGCACCTTTAAACTAATACAGGCCACTGTAGCATAAGTGATATATATGTTATTTTAATTCAATTTAATTTTTATCTTTTTTTTATATTATATTTTTACAGCATGTAATTTTTTTTAATGTATTCTTTTTATATGGCAGACAGAGTATTGCACTCACCGCTTTGTTCTGCTGGAATAAAAAAAAAACATTATTATTATTATTATATTATTTAAAAATTATTTGAGGGCTAACGTAGATTAAAAAAAATATATATCCTGTCTGTTTTGAAAATATAATGAAATAAAAAAATAATCCTTATGGTGGACTTTAAATTAAATTAAAAAATACCAATTTTCGTTGGAACATAAATTTGCCGTATATAATTTAAAATATCGACCCAAAAAAACTTTTTTTTTTAAGTTTTTTTTTAAAGTTTTTTTTTTTAAAGTTTTTTGTTTTTATATTTATATTTACGTAATCATATTTACATAGCAAATATGATATGCCTCTAAAATTATGAAAACAATTTTTTTTTCATTGCACATTCTTCATAATATCAAACTAAACTAAATAAAATACTTCTCATCCGTGCTAGATATTTACTAAACCTTTAATGAAAAAAATGTATTGTTCAGTGTGGATGGGTATTTTGGCCTCAAATCTAAAATTAATTTAGATATGAAACAGGCAGCGCAGCCGTTCCTCTTAAAAGTTTTGTTTTGTTTGAAATAATTTACGTATATAGCACAACCCTAGCAATAAATAAATCTGTAATAATAGAGTATCATAATTAGTTAATGTCTGTAGCAGTTATTGGAATTTTGTTTTGGCTATCCCCAAAACACTAGGTTGTCTGAAAAAATTGATAATTCCCAAATTATTTGGTCAATCAATTTGCATATCATACCGTGCCTACATAACCTGTCACGTGGGAAAATATCCCACGATTATTTCATCACCCGATTACGTACGTCTTTTTTCCACAAACAGCAAAGAAATATCCTTATAATATGCAGTTTGCTGACCCATTCGAATGATACGGTATTCCCTATGTAAACACGATTAATTATATTCCGGTGTAATAAGAGATTAGATATTTCTACATTTTCAAATTGTTAATATTTCGTAGATTATCGTAGTAAGTCTTTTTATAAGCAATTTTGTATTTAATGGCTATATATTGAATCTATCTATCTATTTTGTATACAAATCCGCACACTTGGCCTACAAAATAATGGGAAGGTCACTGTCTACATGAGTTTTCGAAAAACAACCCCCACCAGGGGGATGGGGGTGGTTCCCACCACTTAAAGCAGAATTTTGGTACTTCTTGATGGAATTTTGCACACTTGATGTTGAAAATAACAGGAAAACTCCTGGGTGGATGTATGGACAGGGGTAACCCATCACAACCTTAAAACTTTCCATCAACCATTCATAACCCCGGACAACTCCGGATATTTCAGCCAGTAGAATTATATTAAACAAGTAATAATAAGAAACGATTAATCGCAATAACAATATATTATTAAAGTATGAGTTTCTTATACGTAATAGATATGGTTAAGTAAAATTATTAAAGATGAGCATTGTTTATATTTAAAAAAAATGTCTTTCAGTTTTAGTCTTAATTGGGGCAGACTGCCCGAACGGGGCGTTGTTGGCGAGGCGTTGTATTTGAGAATCCTTCTTCCAACAATACTGCATGGCTCTTACCCTAGCGAGAGGCTATTGTATATACCAATTGCGCAAATATATCATCAAAATAAACACTGCTTTGTGAAAAGACGTATTGTAGAAAATTGAAAAGACGATCTAAAATTCAAAAGGCGAAAATTTTCTGCAAAACGTCGTTGGCCCGTTCAGACAAAGCCGAGAAAAACATGTCCAGGGGCTGTCCAGGGCCTGCGGAATTAGCAGCGCCTTGTCTAAGCGATAGGTTCCCGCCCCAAATAGGAAGTGGAAAGAAGAAGAAGATGATGATGATGGTGGTACAATTCAAGCTCTTACAGACGCCAAATTATTGGATATTGTGTTTAAAAAAAATATAGTTTCAGTAATATACATTTTTATTTCACAATGAACATGACAAAATCATTAAATACATACATATAAATAATAAACTAATTGTATTCGTTTGGGAACAAAAAAATTATTTTTTAAACTCAGGTAGGTATATAAACTACCTACTAAATTAACGACGACATTTTCAGTGAGGAACTTCTACGAGAAAATTCATTGAATTGTGATATGGCTGATTTTGATTTGTTATTCTTAATAAATTATTTTTCAAGCTGTGAAAATTTCCAAAAATTATTATGCATTAAAAAATCAATTATATTTTAATGATAAGCATAGTTTTTTTTAATTAATCACGAAAAATGTATTACTAAATATGATTGATTATCGCAATCTAATCAACTCCAATAAATTATCATAATAACAAACAAAAAAAATTGCTGAAAGCATCGTTCTTAAAAGAGAATTCGGAAGGCTTTGTGATTAATTACAAATTGATATCAGGTAAAAAAAAGATATTTTGTGAAGAAAATTAACAGTTCCAGAATAGAGCTTCTATGGAGACTTTTCATATTCATCGGAAAATTTTAAATAATACATTTTACTAATTTTCGTGGGATATTCTTAATCCCAGCTGATCGTTTAATCTCTCAAATACAGGGTATCACATACTGCTTATAATCACTTCTTTATTATTATACTATTACGTAAGCACTGTAAAACTGCGTCTTAGATTTATCGATCATTTTGGTAGTAAAAATCTACTTTTTATCACAATTCTTGCAGAATACCCTAGAAATCACTGATTTACGTTTGTACATCTTCGTAGAAATGAGTTTACGCTTACAACGTATTGAAATTATTGAATCTTCCCTTGAAATGTTTGATTTTGTAGACTGCAGGCACCACTTGCTTTGGTCGAACTGATCAGCGGGACTTGGATGTATTAATCTTGGTTGAACAAATTCAGTAGGCTGTTATTGGTGAAACGTTTTCAGCTTCGATCTTCGTAGATCTTGTATGAGTAAGCTGTTATTGGTGAAACTTTTGCAGCTTTGATCTTAGTAGATCTGTAGTGAGTAAGCTGTTATTGGTGAAACTTAAGCTTATAGCTTTGATTTATGTAGATCTGGAGTTGTCGGGCTGTTTTTGTGGAATTGACGTGTTTAGCTTTGATGTTTGTAGAGCTGGGAGTAGGGAGCACGAAAACAGCTGTTTACGAGAAGCTGGCCCCGCAGTTGCTGCAACGCCTGTCTCTCATGACGAGACAGCACAGAATGCCGATGGGGAAGAAGAAGATGGCCAGGAAGATTCCGCAGCAGGTGAAGTCGTCCTGCATGACGCCTACCCTGCAGGATGGACACCCGCCCATGGTGATGACGGGGGTGGCCATGATGACGTTGGTATGCACCGGGGGCGGGGCAAACTGAGGCTGTGACTGCTGCGGGTACTGCGGGGGGTACTGCGGGGGGTACTGCGGAGGGTACTGCTGGGGGTAGTTCTGGGGAGGGTAGGCCTGCTCACCTGGAAACACGGGATAAAAAATATCGATATTATCATAATGAGGCAAACGGTTTGATTTCGGAAAAGTGGGTAGAAACAAAACAATGGTTTGATCGATGGCGCAGTGGATTTGGTGATAGGTACCAGGATGGGTTTAATACTACATCAAAACAAGTAACAGTGATTATTTCTGCAGCTGGTTTGATGATAAGGGCAGGGATACTAAAAACTATATTAAGCGGAATAATACATCAAGAAAGTACATATGCTCGATGGTTGAATTGTTGGTGCAGAGGATTTGAATACAAGTTTTTGGTGGGATTTATGGATGAGCTGGTTGTTTGATTTGATCTATGGTGCAGCGGGATCTTTGGTTGGATTGATGGTGCAGCATATTGTTTGATGGTGCAGCGGGTTGGTGGAAGGGATTGATAGTGTAACGGGTTATTTCATGTGCTTTAATGGCAAGGGCTTGTTTGATAGAATTGATGGTGCAGCGGGTTGTTTGGTGGGATTCATGTTGTAGCGGGTTGGTGTATAGGATTGATAGTGCAGTGGGTTATTTTATGAGATTTAATAGGCAAGGGAATGTTTGATGGAATTGATGGTGCAGCGGGTTGGTGGGTGGGTTTGATGCTACAACAATACATTTGACAGAAATTATCCCGTAGCAGGTAGGTAGGTTAGATGAAAACTTTGACAGGTTAGATCGCTTACTTATTCCAAGCAATATACAAATATATCGGAGAAAAGAAGTAGTAACTAAATACCATATACCCATAAAACATGGGGAGATAATGGAGTAGTGGGGGAAGAAAGGTCAGGCTGGGGGTTCTCCCTTATCTTATCATATCAAGCATTCATTTCATGATGTTAGTAATAATTACATAGGTATGGATATAAACTTACATTGTCGTTCATATAGAATACATTTTTCTAAACATTCCTATATTTTGTTCTTCAGGTCATAAAAGACCCCACAAAATGAAATGTTATGAGGGTTAAGCATGACGTCAGAGCTGATTACCGACAAAACTGAAAATATTTAGTATAAGTACAGAAACAGGTAAATATTTTCTTTTCTATCCAATATTTATATTTTCATCCCTAAACTCCGGAATAATCCCGTTAAAACATCCCCAGTAAATAATATATTATGACTTATTTATATCTTGTGCAGTATTGTATAGTTACCCACCCAATAAAACAACGAGGCCGTGATGTAGACAAGTTGAGGCATGTCTCTGGTATAGGAAAATCATTGTAGATGCGCATTGAAAATAAAATTGGACATTGGGAGGAATTTTCTCTGATTTTGTGTAACAAATTAGTACAATTGTATAAGCGAATTAGTATCGCATCCGAAAATGAATATTTAATAAATACTCTTCTAAGATTCGCTGATCTCCGCCATTAGTAGTCATAATTGACTCCCAGTAAACTCGCAGGAAGTCGTATAGATATCACCACGTCTTCGTATCTATTTGTAAGCATTTTTCAAAGAATACGGTAAGATAATACCTAATGAATGCTACAAATACAAGATAAGCCAGAACACGATACGGAAAACGAGTGAGCATATCTACGCGTAGAAAAAACATCTTCTAGTCGATGCACTCGAATTAATAAAAAAATCATACTCGTATTTCATGTTAGACTTTTATTTATTAATTTGTTATTCGTAAAAACTGTCTGGCGCCATAAGATTCTTAAAAAATATAAGACACCGACCAAATGATTATTATTACATAATTAGAATGCGGTAGCGAGAAAATGAAAGAAGATTAAAAGTGAAAGAAACTGAAATGAAAATAGAAATTCTTAGTGCAAGAATTCCATAACATAAGTTGTTATGGCCTTCCACACGACTGGTTTGCCCGATACTAGCTAAAGCCACCGCCAAGCCTGCAAATTTTAGGAAATGACGACCGGATGATCGAACCTTTCGATGCGGTGGATTTAGTTAATATCGGTCAAACCAGTCGTGTGGAAGGCCGTTCAGAACTTATCGGCTTTAAAGGGAGATGTGGTATATAGCAAAAAAATAAATTATTAGACGTAGGATTTCATAAGTTAACTGTAAAAAAAAATGTGTCTTCTTCTGGCATAGTTCGAAAAAAATAACGTGAAAAATAAATCTAAGCCAAAATGAGGTTAATCCACATTGTGACAATTTTATTCACGCCAACCCCATTCTAATTTGGACGGGTTTTTAACGCTTTTAACGTTTTGAACGCCGAAACAGCTGTCACAATAATACAAACTAAAAATACTTGCAGAACTTAATAATAAAATAATTAAATTTGATTTATATTAAATTTAAAAAAAAAATAAATGAAATGGTGTGGTCTGAATGAATTGAAGCATCATGGGCCTACAATACAATCTATGATACAGCTTGTTGCTAAAGGTAGTATTTCTTCTAAAAATAATACTTTATTACATAAAATGTATGGGTATGAACAAATTACATAATAATTATTATCAGATATTTCGGGAAACACAGGAACAATATACCATATAACATCTTTATTTGAATCGACAGTCACATTGCCAAAATACGTACTAATAATGCGACAATTTGCTCTATCAATGTTGTAATACATGCCCAAAGTATGCGATAAAAACTGGAATATTTATGGAAATATTTGATTTCATATTGAAGTTCTGGATAAAAAGAACAGGTGGTTTCCCAAATATATTTCATTCCTCTTTGTTTTTTATAAAAAATCCTGTTCATAAAAACCGGTTCCTAAGAAAAGACAGAATATAACCATTTCTAATTTGAACAGCTCATATTTTGAAGAATTCCATGGCTAAATTAGGCGCGAATGATGGAAAGAAATCAAATATGCACTAACGACCAAAATATTACAAATATGCAAATGCATAAAAATAATGCGATGTCTAGGTATTCATATACCACAAATTATAATACGCTAGTGAACGTAAATAAATCGTGTGAACGGGCATAATTAATAAAGCCATCATATTTCAGATACTACACGAATAATCCAATGCAGTGCGGCTCGTGACCTTTGAGTGAGCTAGAGGGCTAATATTGAAAAATACGACGTTATTGATGTTGTTGAATTAATAGTGGGGCAGTGCGCCACCTACCATCTAAATCTTCATACAAAAAATGATATTTTGAAAAAAAAAACATTTTCGGCTTCAACAACATCAATAACGTCGTATTTTTCAATCTTAGCAATCTAACTCACTCAAAAGTCACGAGCCGCCACTGATCCAATGGCTGGATATTTAAATAATTACCATATTGGCATGGCGATCCAACCCATTGAACAATTACCGTGTCATGAAAACCATCTCATCTTAAGTTTCACTAGAGAAAATGTTTCAACATGGTCAGGAACACTGGTCCAGTTAGACTTTGTCATACGAAGTCAAAAAATTACTTTAGGGCAGTACACAGTAGCTAATCGATGATGACATTAGAAACACCCTGTGTAAATAATGTATCAACGGCAAGCAATTACAAGAGGGAAAAAGGTTGCGCTCCATTAATAAGTTTTTTTGGGTGGCCTAAAAATTGAAATTTTTCATAGACAGCAAACTATTGCAATTGGAATACGGTTGTTTTAACATCCGTGTTTATCAATATTTCGCTTGTACCCAAGGTTTATTATTGATCTGTATAGCGTGAGTAGATACCCACAAGCAAAGCCAAGTCGGTATCCAAAATATTCGTGAAGGTAGTGTAAATACATAGGTATTTCTCTCACAAATTAAATGGTTTCATTTTGAGATATTCACAATGTTTGCGAATTAGGGAGGCGGATATGGGTACCACTGCCCTGAGAACCATCAATTGGGTAACTAACACCTTTGCCATAGATCACCACAGGGAGATCGTTACTTTTGGTGACTTAGCCGGGATGCCTGAGTTCACGGGGTGAGGTTTGTCCAGGACTTGGCGGCGGATATGTCTTCCCACCAGCTGCGTGGTGGGACGGATCGGGAGATACCTGTTGAGAAATACCCCTGAATCTCTCCTGCCGGACTCACTCGAGTAGGAGAGATGGATTAATACGTCCATTACTCCTGGACACACTGACCCACAGATTCCTACATTACTACCCACCCCTTATACCCTTTCCTTCCCAGAACTTCCTCTCCTTGTCTTAAAAAAAACCCTCCCCACTACATCAAAGATGAGGTAAATTATTTTCCTCAGGGTTTCCTGTATGGAGTTCATGTATAAAAAACTAGGGTAAAGAATGAAGTACATTTTTCTCTTGGATTTGAGTGATTTGACCCATATTTACTACCGTTTACTTCTGCCGTCCTAATATTTGTTGTATCGATTTCTTGGTCACCCGTGAATCAGAGTAGTCGACTTGTCGGTCATTGTTATTATCAGTCGAGGTTTTCCCGAAAACCGACAAAATCATCCTGTCATGCTAGTTATTCACGGCTAGCAGCAGCTACTCGCCGGCGTTTTTTTTTAAATTAAAATAATGATCATTTTAACGACATTGAAATGCATACAAATATTTTAAAACGAAGCGACAAGGCCAAATAAATGTCGAATTTGGAACAAGTTCAATAATGCTGCTATAAAACGATATTATCAATTGATTGATTGTTAATACAATAAAATGTAATAAAAAAAGTTTTAACTTTATTCAAAATCTGGTTAATTTCAGGTAAAAATTGCCAGTTTTGGAAATAACTTTGCCTTCTTTGGTGTAGTAAATATTTTTCATGTATATAACTTTCTGCAATTTTTATATGAAGATTTTATAGGTAGGCACCTACCATATGCCTAGTACACGGAACAAAGATAACATAAAACTTGTGCGTGCGCAAGAAAGTACTTTCTTGACTCGCTTGAACTACGTCATTTTCCCGCTGCGAAAACAGCGCAAGTAATAAAATAAAATTGCCTTCTGATAAAAAACAAATCCCCTTCGCTAATAGCCAAGTGAGAATATACGAGTATACTGTAAATTGACTAACTATCACGTTAACCGGGATGTAAAATACATAATACACATAATAAATAATGCATTGTACATGTACATACTCGTAAATATTGACAAGATGTCAATATGTTTGTGAATAAAGTAAATATTAAAATTAATTATCAGATTTCATGATACGAAATGAGATAAACGAGTTTTGCTTTGAGGAAAAGTCAACGATTTAAATTTCTGAAGAAGTTCTGTTTGGAAATTATTATAATGCGTGACAGCTGTTTCGCCTTCTTAATGAATTATGCCATGATACCCTTTTTTATAAATAAAAAGATTTTTAAAAACTTTGGAGTTCTACAAATTAAACCTGAAAACATTAAAAGCCAACGAGTTTATCCATCACTTTTATTGTACCTGTTCACGCAATTTTATATTAATATTGCTGTAGAAATTACGGAAATAATAACATTTATAGATTTAACAAAGAAAAAAGAAGTCGTGTAAGCAACGGTCATTTAATCACATGCATAATATAAGATTTTAGGTTACCCATCTAATAATTTTATTTATTTTAACATTTAAAATTACCCATTGGGGCGAATTCATTCACTATCAGTTAATGGTTCGGTAAAATAATGAAAAACTCAATACTCCATCGCTCAACAGACGTATCAAAATTACAATTATTGCCTTCATGATGGGACTGCATACTGCAAGGCTGTCTGAAACGTTGTCCCAAGAAGAATGATGAAGCTGAACACGGCTCAACACGCGATAAACAACCAACGTAAAGGTGTCAATAAATCCAAACTAACTAAAAGAAGGTCGTCAAGTATTTTAAAAATATATAAACCAAGGAAAATTCTTGGAATACCTGAGATAGAAGTTATTTATTTTTTAAACTATGTTTGGCGTTGATTTTTTCATGCTCCATTCACCGTGGAGGTGTGCGGCCTTTACGAACACGCCATGATATCAACTAACAACTACCTGTAATTTCCCAACGATGGAAAAGTATTGATTGGACGGAAAAAAAAACCACTTCTCTTTGATAATTTTATTTGCGCTTAAGAACAAACATTTTACATGAAAACATTCATAGGGTATCTGATCACTATGCAGATGTGATAATAACGACACAAAACCTGTGGTTTCAACCCACGGAACCGACAAAGACGGTACAATATTTATTGGCACATAAAAAAAGATTCCAAGAGCTATTATGAATGATGCACTGTACACAATTTTTATTGTGATATTATTAACGTTTTTCAACTAACCTTGGTTTCCGGGGTTATATGGGGGTGGTGCCATTTTATTTTCCATCTTTAGATTTGTTTTCGAGATCCGGAAATATCACTATGCGCGCACTGCGTCAACTTTCACACGTCTCCCAATCAACACTAGCACCGGAGTCGATGGCGAAGCAATTAATACTACTGCTGATTAAGAACACAGCTATATTAGTAGTAACGATAATAGTGAGTAATCAGCGATGGATACGTAATACGTATGCCTGCCGGGGAAGTATTGGGACAACTGTTCTACCGACCAATATAGAGCCTCGAATGGTTGAATCGTTGAATGTTGACATTGACGTTTACCGTCGCTCTAGACATCCACACGGAGGAAAATATTAAAATGTTCAACCATTTGTTATCAGTTGTAATAAGCCCCACTGATAAATAATTCGTCCTGGTGATATGGGCTGATAAGAGACAGAGGCGAGGTGACTCATCTCCACAGATTATGCTGGCTGCATTTGATCATTTTATTATAAATAACGCGCAAGCCATTTTTGTCAAGCGCACTTTGAGCCTTCGCGCATACCAAATTATGATTATTATTATTTCTAGTGTGCTATTGTTGTTGCTAATGTGACGTAACCCCGCGAGCCGTGACTGTTGGTACATTACAAAGCCTTTAATTATTACTAATATTGCCTCGAATCGTGTACGAGAAATTCCGACATATTTTATTGTTGATTAAGTGATTTTTGGAAAATTTTCTTTTTAATTTTTTTTACAAATAGCCACTCAGTAGACACATAAAAAGGCATTCGCTTTATAAATGGTTGGGTAAAAGATTTTTTGATTTCATATTGTAAAGATTGGGACCCTGAAAAAAAAATCTAAGTTTTCGAACTGTGTGACTTTCGCGTCAGCCGCCATCTTGGATGAAAGATACCAAAAATTGTTTTTTTCCGATTTAATTCCTCAACGGTTAATCCCACAACAAAAATGCGTAAGACAAACTGAAAGAAGATAAAATTGCTTTCATTTTGTTTGTGCACATTTTTTTGTTATATATAATGAGTTATAACGCTGGAAAAGCGAACTTTTTTTTTAAATCGTCAAATTCCCCATTTTTCATAATTAATTTTATTATTACTGACATAAAAAAAATAAAACATAATAAGTTTGTGGACACTTTTCTACACCACCACTTGGTAGAGTAAAGGAAATTTTTAAACATTTTATTGTGGGATCGATGTTCCTCAAGATCAAAATGGCGATTACGCCGCGCGGCGCGGCGCTGAAAAAAAAATGAAATGTAGAACGTCCTGCTGACGTTGCACTGTGCTGATTTTCTGTGTGGTTTTCTCTTTCAACAGCCTCCGGGAATCCATGTTTGAATAGAGGACTTCTCCTCAGTGGCTTTCACTTGTTCAAGCCAGCTTCTTCAGGTCGTTATCACTTCTTATTTTCCCCATGCCCAACATAGCCCCACTTGAGCGTGGAGATTGCGACAGTAAAGTCAGCTACCTTCGTATTGCTTCATATTGACACAATAGTTTTGTAGTCTCACAAGGAGACACCAGACCTTGCATTACTGTTTGTGTGACTTCTATTTTGTCACGACTTGTTTTTTTTAGTTCTAATATTTCAAAGGTCTTGAAGTTAGTAGGTAACTCGTTTTAGAAAATGTTGAGACGTTAATTTTCTACACCGACAATCGCTGTTGTGACTTTAGTCAATCCTTCAAGATAGGCAGGCATATAAAAATATTTTTGAAAAAAATTTGGTCACCGGTACTTACTACTTTATTGCCAGGGGCGTATGTATGTTATAAAATGTTGCAGCCCGAACGTACGATTTAATAATATTATTATGGATCTTCCATAACAAAAACTTTCAGGAATTCACTTTGGTTGTTCACTAAAATCGTACGTTGTGAGGCTGAAGGTATTGAGGAGGGGAAGAAGATGGGGATGAAGAAATGTGTGGAAGTACCTGGCCTATTCAGATCTGGTCACTAAATACGGCTGAAGCTATTTCAAGCAACGTTTCGATTCTTAATGATGGTCTCTCACCAGGGCGATACTGACAGTATCTACCACTCTGGAACGTGCCGCAAATGTACTAAATATTATTTTAAATAAATAATTGTAAAATAACACAATTTAACCAAATAAAATTTACTTGCGCACGCCGGGATATGAACCCGTGACCTCCGGATTCGTAGCCAAGGATTAAAACCACTCAACCACGAAGAATGCCCTTGAGGTAGTTACCTATTCAATAAATAGTAATCTTAAAATTTTCTACTATTCCTATCACTCACTGGTTCTGGTTGTATAAGGTAATATTACATTTACTCCATGTTTACCTCTGTATCATCATTATATTATGTGTCATTATAAAAGCCCATATGGGCGTGAATAATAATATGTAAAGAAATAAATAGCCTTAGAAAAAAAAATTGGAAACTCACAAAAAAAAAATAATTAAATGAAATGAAAAAAATAAAATAAAAAATAAAATAAAAATAAAATTCGTATGGGCATATATAATAAATAAATAAATAATATACTCGTAGATACTGCATTTGTCAGTTTTTAGTTTCACTATTCGTAGATATTGGATTGTTTTTGTACAACTAATGCAATTTAATTATTATCTGAATATTTGTTTATTCGCTGAAGAACCTTTACAATTCATAACAAATCTATCAAATCTTTGCTTTATGTATAATTATTGGAGAATGTCACCCTTATTTCGAAATCTTGAACATTGTCAACGATTTGTTTTCAAAATTCATACAGAAGAATTTCCCTAACATATTTTTTTTATCTAGTTAACGGCAAGCAATACAAATGAATTGTAGGCCATTATCGTGAAATTTGTCTTAGAGTTCCCAGTTCCCACGCGCCAGAGCCTTGAAAGGGTTACAACTTTACGTGTGTGAGAAAAATTTACAAATAAAGAGCTCGGTGATCCAACCTTACTTTTTATTTGGAAGATTTTCAATAGACCATAAAACTACTCCTTTTTTTCTTCAACTTATTTGTATGGTTTTGATAACAGTCCCTCCTTTCCAGTGGCGTGCAGTCCGTAAAGGCTAAATCTAAGAAAAACGAACCATAATAAGCAATAATATAAACACATAAAATAGGTTTAAACCGCTTCAATTTAATATTTATGTTTATCGACCAGTTTTGACAAAGTTTTAATATTGTCCTGATGAAGGAAGGGTACTTTCGAAGCCGGTCGATCAACATATTAAATGGAAGTGGTTTAAAACAAATGTATCTGTTTATATTTATATGACCGGTCAGTGGCTGAGTTGGCATCGCGTTTGGGTCTCACCCAGGCGTCGTGAGTTCAATTCCTCGGCTGGCTAAGTCCTCCATTTACGACACAAGCAACATCTTCCGCTTACTGTGATGGTAGTAGGAGATTTTCAAATATTGTCAGGTTATTCGTAACCAAGGAATATTTGTCTTTATTTTAATTTAAAAAAAATATTTATTATAATTATGGCAAGCCACAAAGTAAATGCATTTTACGAATATGGCAAAATAAATATTTTTTTAAATGTCGACTTATTTAGTTGTCCATAACAATCGGCGGAAGATGATAATAAAATAAATTTTAAAATTTTCAATGCACAGTTCACACTCGAAATTGAAAAAACTACTCACAGTCTGCCTTTGGTAATTGAGTAATGCACGCCACTGTTATGTAGATTTGGTCTGTGACCAAAGGTAGTCTGTGTATAGTTTTTAAAGCAGGAATGAAAGAAAACAATTTTTTTAAATATTTTAAATGGTCAATTTATTATCTTACCAAAAAGCGTAAAAATTGTGAAATAAAAACAATTTTTTGATGTATGTAGAACGATTGCGTCATAAAAAGTATTCACAGATCTACGGAAAAAAAAATATTTTGATCAAAAACTCTTTTATTTTCTTTATGTGTTCATTTTCTTATGGTAGGCACAGCTTTTCAGCCTTTATAGATTGCACGCCAAAGCTACCTACTTATTATTTATTTTTAAAAGCATTGCTGTTTCATTGGGGAAGATAAACGTAATAAATAATACTCTAAAAGATGTTTTTTCATTGAAGGTGTCAGTGGCGCGCATTCCATAAAAGCACCAAAGCTGTAAGAAAACCTAAGTATAAAAATAAATTTAAAGGTAATACAAAATACGACGAATTTCTAATCAAAATGTTTTTTTTTCCATTAAGGAACTTACCCTCATTTATTCAGTTCGCCACAACAATCAATAGAAGATGATAGTAAAATGTCCATTTTCAAAAATATTTCATTCACAATTTATACTCGAACTTGAAAAACTACACACAGCCTAACTTTGGACGTAGAGCAATGCACGCTACTGCCAATATGCAATGTATCCCGATAGGTTATCTGATAGAATTTCTTAGAGTTTATAGTAGAAAAATGCTGGAGTACTTTAGTAGTTACCTAGTACGCAGTACGTAGATATTAAATTGGTTACCTCGTTACCTGCCCAATATTACTCAGTTCATTCGTTCGTTAGATCCTCATTTAGCCGCCTGCACAGATAAGTCAACAAATCTGTAAAGTATTTCTCGTATATATTTAACATTTTTCGTACATATTTTGAAATTATGTTACTGAAATTATCTCGACCTTTCGCATAATAATATAATGCAGGTTTATTCAAAATTATGTACTCAATATCGTACCGCTATATTTCCTCAATTATATAATAATGGGGGCGGTACTTGGAGACGAGGCCTTCGATAGGGAAAGGGATCGGACGCTTGCCGGGAAGTTGCCATCTTACAGGATCCATCCATCCCGCACACTTGGATTCCGGACTTCCTTAAAGGAATTAATGCGGGCGTACCTCAAGGATCTGTGCTGTCACCGACGCTGTTTTTGTTATACATAAAAAAACTCTCGTTGAATGTGTACTAATACACTGTTACGCCTATGATAGCGTCGTTCACGATGGTTTTCTTTTCGACCACCTCGAGAAGGTTCGTGCCTGTGGTAGGATCAACCTAGTCAACTTCAATGTCTCAAAGCCCAAGCGTGTGTGATCACGACAAAAAAGGTGGTCAATGACGGTCTAGTGCAATTCGACGAAAGCACCTTCCCCAATAAAGACTCCATTGAAATGCTTGGGGTAAGTATTTCAGACCAGCTCAGTATCGGGGCTATATAGAAGCCCGAGTAAATCTGGCTTTCAAGAAACTGGGCGTTTTGTATAGGGCTAGCAAATTCTTCAATAGTGACGAACTGCTAATCCCATACAAATCACAACCATGTCCAACAGTTGAATTTGGAAGTCACCTCTAGGCTGGAGCTCCAAAAACAATTGGTAAACATGCTTGATTCTGTGCAAAGGAGGGCGGCTCGTCTAATTGACAATCCGTTATTAACACACCGACTGCCATTTCTAAGGCACAGACGCAATGTAGGTATGGTGAGTCCGTTTTACACATATTTCAATGGAGCCTGATCGAAGGAGCTAGCAGTGTTGATCCCCCCCGCACATGCACGAGCGTGAAACTCAACGGACACGAGCAGAACATCCGTTCACAGTTGACGTTGGCTTCACGAGAACGGGTCGTTTCGCCGACTCATTTTTGCGTAAGTATGTGGAACGAGCTATCGGCATCTGTCTTTCCTCCTACATTTAATCCGGGCCTCTTCAAGGTCCGTATTAACAAATCCTTTCCTACAGCCCCCCTACTTAACCTGCCTCACAACGTTGTTCAACCGGGTAGCGATATAGTTCATGTAAATACATGTATGTACGCCTCAAATAAAAATAACAATAATAGTTGCTCAAACGATCGCTAGAGTGCTTGCGTCGCCAAGTAGCCATTTCGCGTCAGTTATAAGCACAAGGTTTTCTGTGTTCGTGAGTTCTGTAAAGCTGAGTCGGCAACAACTTATAGTGCAGCGTACCTTCCGTTTCCATTTTAACATTGAACCTTCAACTAGAAAGAGCATTTCATCACCATCAATTTGAGCAATGACTGAATCAACATGTTCTATCTGAAATGGTTTGAGCAACAAATTAATGAACAATAAAGACTAATATTTTAATGCATTTCCGCGAGACTAATAATAATAAAAATATGTGGGCTGTGGTTCCAACGCTGGTTTTTATTATTTTATGGGACAGGAAATAAAGGCTTATAAAGGAGTAATACAATACACGGGAGGTCAGGCCGCCGGAGCGACCTCTAGGTGTAAAAAACACAACCATTACTTCCACCGTACACCGCTAGATGGCGCAAGTGTGCGCAATTACATCTAAATATTAATATTATTACCTGCGTGAGGAAATCCACTCTCCATGAACAATAATCTAGATGGATTATAGTAAATTGATATTTTGCACGTGCAGCGTTATTTGATTTGTTACATAATGTGATGTTTCAGTTGTTCTTATTTTCGGTCAAGGATACAATGGCGGACTTCTGAAAGAACTGAAAAACGTCTTGATTTTTAGTTAGCATTTGTTAGGGGCTTGCAACAGGGTTGTCATCAAATAACGATAAATTATTTTTTAAAGGAAACCCAACTTTTTCAATTTCATAGAAAGTATGAGAACGTATATTAATATGAAGAAATAATTTGATCGATTTACGTATGTTCAAAATTTTCGGACTGATTTTTTTTAAAATTATTGTAATTACTATGCGGTATTAAATAGAAACCAGGCTAAAATCGGGTAATAAGGATCGTTTTTTCGACCTGTCTAATGTTAATAAAATTTTAATTGAATTTTACCAAACAATAAAACGTGCCTACTTTTTAAAGTTTTTTATGAAATTCAGAAAAAAACAGAATTTAACATTTTTTGTTTTTATCATATCTCGGTTTAATAATCATAATAAAAAAATGTTTAATCCTAAACGGGTTATAGCGATTATTTATTAATTAGAAATAATGATAATAATATTATTGCAATACGATAAACATAATGTTTTCAAAGAGTAAAATAATTATATAGGCTTAGCATTTATCAGAATCAAATTAGAAATAAGACTTTTTCTGACCATCCCATGTAAGTTTCAGAAAATATAAAAAAAATAAATTAAAGTGTAGAAAAATAATTCCAATTCTTTCCCGGTACGTTTTTTTTTTATAAACTTACCCAAAGTTTTGTCATCCGCAAACATTATAGTTAGTAACTAACTAACTAACCATCACGCAGTTTCTCCGCAATAGTAGGCAGAGAGGACGGACCGCCAAACAACTCGATCTTGGCATACACTTCTTGCTTCATTCAAATTCATACAACGCTTCATTCATTCTCTTCTGTTATTCCGACTTCTGACATGGCCCGACTCAAGTATTTGATTCACTCGATCGTGCCATGTCTTCCTCGGGCGTCCCCGGCTTCTTCTTCCATTCACATTCGCGTCATACATTCTTCTTACACTCCTTTCTTCGTTCATTCGCTCTACATGCCCGAACCATCTAAGCGTCCCTTTCTTAATCTTACTCTGTTTATGAAAAAAATAATCTACGCCTAACTCTCTTTTTTTTTAAATTTCTTGTCAATTTAAATAAAACCTTCAAAGTACTTTTTGAAGATATTCAACATTTAAAAATATTTTGCAATACATACGTAGGACGGTCAGAAAAGGATCATATTTCTGATTGGGTTTTGATAAATGCTAAACCTATGTAAATTTTAAAATGTCCCATAAATACTTTTCTCTTTAAAAACATTATGTTCATCGTATTGGGTTATAGTATTATCATTATTTCGAAAAAATAAATAATCACTCTACGACGTTTCTCTCCATCTTAACTGGACACTGCTTCGGAGGAATTACATTTTTTTAAATGAAGACGAGACTGAACAATTTACTTAAAAAAACATTTATTCCTTTACAAATTTTTTTTTTTTTTTAATTTGAAAAAGAAGTGAAATATCTTCCCAATAAATTATCGCCCAATAATATATTTGGTCGCTGGCTACAAACATAGGTTCTATTCTGGTTTGTCTGGTCAAAAACGCATAATGTTTCATCAAAACGTTCTATTTCTTATTCTCACCCTAGCCCAAACTGTAATCAGTACAATATTTTTATGCATTTCATATACCGATTATAACGTTAAAATCGGTAAAACTTTTGACTACCCCTGACGACTAGACGTTCGTCCGCGAACCTATTCTCGAATATCTCACCACCGCCGATGTGACATATGCGTACCGAGAACAACCACGTGGAAACCACGGTTGTCCCATTCTCGTGTGCTACTCTGCTTATCGAAGGTGAGCGAGATGGGAGATCGATTAGTGTTTTTTTGAATACGTGACCGTCCCCCTCTTTCGCGTGTGAATATGCGAATGTGGGGCAGGGACAGATAGTAGGGGAGCGAGTGATAGCAGTTCATTATAAATGTGGGTCTGACTTAGTACTTCAAGATAAGTAGTATTTTTTTTTAATGTTATTGTGTTTATTTCATAAAACTTCGTTTGTTTTTAAATTATATAATACACATAAGTCAAATTTTATAATGTTATTATAAAGTTCTGCAAGGGTTTCATTTTTTTAAATGTATTTTTTTGACAGATGTTTCGGCGTTCAAAGCCATTTTCAAACTGTAAATAAAAGGTATGTAACCTTCTTTACACCACTGTTTTTAATATATTAAAATCTAGATGATTCAGAAGCAAAACATCCCTCCTCAGGATAAACAATATATTAAAAAATAATGATAGGTATAGATTAATAAACAAATAGGTAAATTATAAAAATAAACAAAAAATAACAATAAGTGATGAAAGTAGTTTAAGTAATTAATTTAAAAAAAATGAAGAATTAAAAAATTATTATAAAATAATTAATAATAAATTTATATTTGAAAATTTTAATATAATAATTATTTTTGTTATCAATAAAAATAAAATCACGAAAATAGCAAGGCATAAAAAATAGAATAATAATAGTTTTTATTATTTAAATTTATATTAACAGTATTCTAAAAATAGGTATTAATGTGAAAATAAATTTAAGATAACAAATAATTTTAACAAATAATTAAATGTAATTGAACAGGAACTTACCGTGGCATTTTGTCATATTTCTTTTTAGGATAATTAAAGAAGACAGAGCTAAATAGCTCCTGATGGGAACGATGTTGGGAGCTGAAAACGGTTGCATCGATCTAGAAATTCCGAACAAAAAATGCTGTTTACCAAATTTCGAGATCGTAAATAGGAAGAGCTCGCTGTTCGAGAGCTACCAACAAAACACAGCCATATGTATACATTGACTAAATTGATAAAAAAATAATGCAACATATAAAAAGTACATAAAAAAGAGATGAGTACCATATAACTAGGATAGTCTAAATGCATCTTTTCATTCATCAAACCTACATTCTCCCTTCCACGGAACTCTTGTTGGGTTTCAATAATTAGTCAGAATTTATTTTAAAAACGGTTAACTTTTGTCCTTCCTCAATACCAGACCATAGCTACCTCAGACTTGGTATAAGACCACTTCTAGTATCGCGTCCTTTGACAATTATTTCTCATTAGTGACCATTTCGTTCAGTGTTCAGTCCCCCATTAACCGAATTACCTGCGTTCGCTCCTAGTTCGAGATCCACAGCCTTCCCATTTTTCGTATAGATGTCTATTTCCAACATTCATAACTTACGATCATTTTTCTAAAATTATTTCACGAAGTGAAACTTCACTGTCCTCTTATAAACAAAAGAGATACGCCATTTTTTCCACTATCCGAATTACAACACTTTTTTTTCAGTTTCTTAAATCCTACATAATAATGATTGTATTGCAAAACACGTTAGCATTTATTGTCATTACTATATTTGCAAGAAAACTACGATAATAATTTTTTCCATTGTAGTTATCTATATATAATAGTCGCTAGTGGTAGAAAATTATAATAACGTAAAAAAAATAAATTAATATACGTAGTTGAAAGAAAAAAAAAGTTGAATATTTAGTTTGTTAGTTGAATTGCCCGATGAGAGTTCCCCACATGTGACGACTAGAACATGTGTGAAGTATATCGCGCGACAGCTGTGTGAGGCATATAACCTATTCGCGGGCAGTGGCGGGGAGGAAATTAGGACATTTTTTTAATATTTATACCATTAAAAAAATGTGCATTAAATCTATTTATTACATATTGCTAAATAAAATGATATGTTTATTAACTAACGGCATGTTGAGATTTCTTACTCTAAAATTTTCATATGAAAAAAATCAATACAAATTCAATGCAAGAATTGCGTATATGTACCTATCAACATTTTTTTTATTAATTCACCTAAATATCACTGCAAGGGTTTTCTATGCAATGATAAAATAATACGTTAAAATTATTGCTGAAGAAACAATTAAAAATGTATTATTTGCAGATTTAAAGTTAGCGCGGTACTATACTGCAAGTACTTTGGTACATATAAGTAAATAATTAGATTTTTTATTTATTTTTTGTTTGCTGGAATACGTGGTGGAGAAATTTCTAACACATTCTTAAATATTACGCACCTGTCTACTACATAACAGTATAAACTGTTGATTTCCAAATATATCCAGTGTATTTATGGGTAGTTGATTCGTTATATATTTTTTTAATAATCCAAATAATGAATTTTTGTAAGTTGGTAGTGTCCTAATACTACAGCTGGAGAGCAATAAATGGTTTATAAAGTGTGACCTCTTTCATGGCTATATGAAGCCATGCAGGTGATAAGGATAAGTAGATAATCTTTCGATCCTTGACAAGACCTGTTCCCGGGCACAAGGCGCAACGATCGCATCGACGAGCTTACGGTGAGCTTACGGTGGGTAGAAACTAGAAAGCTTGGTCCGCCACTGCACGCGCTAGGGGGCTAATATTAGCTAGGGCCCCGTGGGGGGGAGTAGCAGGAGCAGGGCACCCATCACCGCCATCACCGCCGCCAGCCGCCGCTGCCGCCGCCGCCAGTTGCATTCTGTCCTCCGTTGCGGAACAACGTCCTACGCGCTGCTCACGTTGCAGCGGCTGTCACGTGGTGGAACTAACACGCGCTCAAATCTCTAAAGAACCCCACGGCCATTCCACTACTCACTAAACATCCACGGACCAATCGGGTGGAAATCACAACCGTCGCCTTCGACAGTTGACAAGTTTAAGACAGTTTAACGCCGGTTTACCGCCATCGCAAGAACCCCCGGAAAGTGCAGAAAACTCCACGTAAAAACTTTCAGCGGAAAAGTCAAGTTTTCAGCGCGACTGCAACGGAAAGTCTGGAACTCTAGTATTTCGTTCAGTTGATGTTGTAGCAGCTAGTAGTAGTAGCGTGTGCGTCATACAGACAGTATTAGTCCTTGGGGATAAGCAAACGTGTCAACATCACAAAATTGGGCTGTTATTTTTGTGTTTGGCCGCCACGACCGTTTTGAATGCCGCAACATTTGCCATAATTACGCAGCACAAAATGACAATATGCCAATATAGTTTAACGACTCTAGTCCGTTCCAGTTCGTAAGCTTTTCGCTTGCATATTATTGTTTGCTCAAATAAAAATATTCCTATTAGATATACGGTTAAACCAGTGATAGAAGGACAACTGAAGAATTTCAAGAGCCACTAGAAGCGATCGGGAAATTTCGCCGAGCGAGCATTCTGCGGTCCCCGCTATTGACGACCTGAAACTGAAGGACTTCCCGAGTATCTCACGTTCGCGGTAATTACAATTAGCTGACTGCGAGGAATTAACAAGAGTCCACAAGATCTTTCCCCCTCGGTCTGCCTCTTAGAACTGATAAAATACTTTTAAGATAATTTATTTACTTATTAAAGAAACTGATAGGCTTTAAGCTTCATCATCCAAATAGTAACTTATCTTACGTCCGACCTAACTGAAAAGGCTCTCTAACGAGCTATATCCAGCCCAACAGCGAAAAGCGGAGCTCGTAGATTCCATAGCAGCCAGGGTCACAGCACGGAACTGGAGAGCGAGTGGCAGCGGTTGGAAGCGACCGCCAAGATTCTCGCGCAACTCCCCCCAGAGCGCTCCCTGCCGGCTGGCGGGGCGGAGGCGCTGAGGATGCTCATGCCTACCCTGGGACAAGCCGAGCCCGAGCTGGCGCTGGCCACGCTGGGGTCTCTGGGTCACCAAAAGGACACCACGTGGACTAAGCTGTTCGTGGGAGGCCTGCCCTACCACACCACCGACAAGAGCTTGAGGGAGCATTTCGCTGTCTATGGAGAGATCGAGGAGGCGGTCGTCATCACCGATAGGCAGACCAGTAAAAGCAGAGGATATGGATTTGTAAGTTTTACAAACTTTTCTTTTCAAACTTACCAAACATTTCCACCAAGAAAATCCACTGAAAAACATCGTAGAATAAACAAGATTATTCCACAATGTCTTTCTTTCAAAATATGCCTTTTCCATGGTCGTTCAGTACTTCATTATTGAATTTAATTTCTATCCGTTGGGGTCGGCATTCTACTGCAGTTGATTCACCTTGTAAACAGCATCAAAGATTACTGCAAAAAACAGTTCTAATTAATTCAGAATAAAAGTCGACGAGATAATGGTACTATCGTACTAGCAATGCTTACGACTGCTATTTTAATGTACTTAATATCAAACTGCATCAGTTAGCAAGCGCATTTCCATTTCAACCGTTGGCATTCCTTTGCAGTCATAGTTTGCAGTTCATACGAGGATATATTTATATGGTTATCGAGATAAAAGTTATTCTTATTTCCTCCTCGGACCTCCTGTTGTACTCGTTCAGAAGAATTCCTTATCTTCTCGCGAACTTAATCCCTCCGTCTCCAATTTCCCTTTGATACAATTAGTCTGGCAATAGGCTGGAAAATACGCAATAAACGAAGGTGACCTATTTGTAATTTAGTTATAAACCTTTTGAGTGCCCGATGTGTAAACAATAATTTTGCACGAGTGTAGATTTTCCATTTCAATAACGACTTGAATATTCGTGATCAACGTCTATTGTTTATTAATGAATAATTTGCGTTACTGGAATTCATAATCTGGTATACGTATTTTGTTCAACTGGAACCTAGTCTTCTTTGGTGGCGTCACATTGTTTTGGATTTTCGGAGAGCGGTTCTTTTCATATTCCGACTATATTTAAGGAAAGCACCATGTTTTCCGAAATTAACTAACAATAAAAAAAAAAACACATTTGTAAATGTTGGTTTCACGCAGGAGGCCCCGAGGCAAATCTGTTTTCATTTGGGTATGTGTCATCTTTGGGGATGCTGCATGGAGTGGAAAATCTTAGTACTGGTCACCTTATGAAATTATTTTCAAAGGGTTCATTATCGTTCAAATCTTCGTAATAAAATCTATCTTCCAAACACAAAACTTTAAAACACGTGTCTTTTTAGGGAACCTATCGTAAAGTCGTGCGAATCAGGCTCTACACATCGAACTCGACAACATTTAAGAAAAAATTCTAAAAATCGAATAAATAATTACTTTAAATGTAAATTTCAAATAGCGCCAATGGCTTCCTTTCTTTATATTTGGATTTTTTTCTCATTATTTTAAGGTACTAATCAAAATATTTGAACTAACTACAACGAGTGTTATATTATTCCAAACTTTTGAAGAGCATTAATTAAAAAGACGACATCTCGAATGCTGATGTGATGAGAATTTCAAGCTCGCAAGTCGACAGTCCAGATATATTTCTGTTCCTTCAGACAATAATTAACCATACGGTACTAATGGCCACTGAGCTTGCCAACATCTCACGTCTTCTACTCGTCTCATCAGGTGACAATACTGCCCATTGTTCTGCTTCGAATCCCTTAATGTCTCCATCGATCTTCATCTCTAGAAATACCTTAATAAAATGTTGTAATATATTTGTGCGTGTATTCTTGTCTTGTAACCTCTACAAACGTTTGTGAAATATCAGAGTTAACTAGAAAATAACAAAAACACCTGTACTTTAAAGTACTTCAATAAACCTACATAGATTCAACGATGCTTTATGAATTGAAGAAAAATATATGTAATTGAAAGTAGGTGCTGAGGACGAACTATGAAAATAAAATATTCAACTCTAATGCATATCCATTTTTTTATATGAACATACCTTTCTAAAAAAATAACTTTTTAGCTGTGAATTCTGTTTACTTTTTATCCATATCTGTTCTATCTATCTATATAAAGAAGAGTGTATGTGTTTGTTTTGAATCCTTCCTTTACGGTGCTTGAAAAATCCCTCGAGTTCCGGTGCTGTGTAGTCAGTATACAGGATACGCATTTAGAACCTTGTATTTTTTGAGTTGGATAAAAATGAATAATTTACAAATATCACTTACGTAAATTTTATTAGAAGTACATAGGTACATATGTACATAAATAAAATATTGTGTATACGTACTGAAAACGAGGAAAAAACATAGGCCACGCATAAAACGCATGATACGTTCATTACTACCGGCAGACCACCGGCTAGCACTGACGACCGCACATGGTGGCACGGTGAGCGACACCCCGTATCCTTCTCGCTCACTACCGCACCACTCGGTAAGTTATCAACGCACGCAGACATACGTATATATATATATAAACATTTTTTTCCTGATATATTGACAAAAAAAAATTCTGTTGCTTTTGATAAATACTTATTTATTTTGACTATTTTATCCCATGCGTAAATGTATTCCTGAGTAACACCTCAAATATGAACTCTGTGTTTACTATATTTACAGAGATATTTTAATAATTAAATACGTGTCCAATCAGTTGACATCACCGGCCAGGAAGGGATGCAAATCTACAGTTTTATTCTGAGCTTAGTGAAAGTTTGTACTCTTGACCTTCAAAACAAGAGGAAGTTCACTGTCTGCATGAGATTTTTAAAAACTACCCCATTACCTTTTCACACCCCTCGGTACTTGTTGATGAAATTTTGTAAATTTGTCGTTCAAAATAAGAGGATAATTACTGAACCAGAGTAGGGGTAAAGGGAACACATTATATCCTCAAAACTTTACTTCAAACCATTCATATCCCCCGGCAACTCCGGGAACTTCAGCTACTACTTATAATGCTCGGCTAATTTGGATAAAGCAATTTTTCTGAATTATTTTACCTTTAGTGCGCTTTTGCTTTATCAGTATAATATTGTTCTACCACTACTTATAACATAATATCTTTCTGTCCACACGCGTCGTTCATGAATATTTTCAATGGTTACCGCTGATCTATCAGCGGTTTACATTTACTGTTAACCACGTGTTGAAAATCAGCATTACCGGTAAGCCTCCAAGTTCTTCACCGCAGAGTTTATTAATTGATCAATATGGCATTTATTTATTGTTTAACTGTAACCTGACCGAACTGTCGTCTTACGATGCATTATTCACAGACGGCGTGTTTATTTATGGTAAGTCTGATGAACGAACGTCGAACGCGAAGATTGCAGCAAAAAATATTATTACTTATGCAATAAACATAAATTCACTCTGTGGCATCATTTTAAATTAAATGAAACTTCAAGGATAATTAAAAAAATACATATTTATGTATTAGAATAGTGGTTTAAATAAAATCGTTTATTATTATTTAAAATTATTATTCTTTGAATATTGATGCAAAACTAGCTAGCTGGAACTTACACAATTAGTCATGAATATTATTTAAGTTTCCGTTTAATTATGCAATAAAGATCACGCGATGCAACAATGATGTAACGCACCATGTAAGTTAGTAGGTAATTTAATTAATGACAAGTTAGTCAGATTCATAGGTAGGTAGGTATAATAAATAATCTCTCAAAATAAAGTACTTTCTGGGTAATCAAACAAAAACATCATTTAGATAGGGCTTGTAATTAAGCGAGGGGTAATTTTATCTTTTTTTGCTATACTTGTTTAAATGTAAATCATTACAAACTTCTTAGTGACTGTCAGATACTATATATCAATAGGGCTTACATATTATTTAATGCCCTGAGAAATAGTGTGGGCGGAACTTAATTTAGGGGTTTAATATTAACATCTGATAGAACTACAAATAGTGGAAGATTATAAATCATTGAAGAAGATAATATTAACACATCCCAAAATGAAACACGAATCCGAAAAACCAACAGAAAATAAAAAGATTTCAGACGCATCTGGGACTCGAACCCGGGACCTCTGCCTATCCGGGGCAACCGCTTAACCAACTTAGCGAATGAGACCAGTTTAATTTACGCCATCTACACCGATATCATACTTTAAGTTCACCGACGTTTGCCAATGTAAGGTCAACAACGCCATACTCACGAACAAAAACGAACATGTCGTTTTGGCGGCAAAACAAAAATGGCACAATTAAAATCGTTATAGAAAATTTAAACGTCAACATAAAAACAAAATAAAATGGCGTTATTGCTGTAAGTTTTTGTAGACGATGAAAGAAAATCTGTGGAAATACCTTATTGCATTCAAAATGCTTGAAATATTACTTGCAAACTGCACTCGAACCGGTCAAATAGATGTCGAAACCATGACATGCGACGTCTTCCTCCACTACCTTTACGTCTATGAAGAGATAGAGCAATAATGCCCTAGAGGATGAAAAATTAGGTCGGGGAGTCACAGAAAGACATGAAACGATTAAATGAATAAAATACTTGATTCTGGTCATGTTAAAAGTCGGTTCAACAGAAGAGTACCTACCCATCAGTGGCGTGCAGTCCATATAGCCTAAAAATCTGATCCTACCCTAAGAAAAAAGAACCATGAAAAGAAAAAAAATGTATTCAAAATAAATTTATATTCAAAATAAATTTATTTATATTCTTCTATAAAAAACAGTAATTATTGAATGGAACACTAGTATATATTGATTAACTTGGCGGGTTTGCGATAAGCCGACGTAGCTCAACGGTAGAGCATCTGACCGGACATTAGAAGGGTGCGGGTTCGAGTCCTGCCGGCGACATTTATCTTTGCTCGGAAGGTTTTTCAATTTGGATGAGTGTTTTAGATTAATAATTATTGTTTATAAAAACAAAATAAATTTATTTAAAAATATACATTGATATCTACATGTTACGTAAGCGATTCTTTCATCATCAGGAATATTATATTGTATTCATATATTCCTAATGATGAAAGCATCGCTTTGAAACATGTAGATATCAATGTATATTTATATAGTCGTGAATACTAAATATATTTTTTAATTAATTTATTTTTAATGACGCCACAAAGTGAATACCAATAGTTTGAAGAAATTATATATTAAAAATGCAATAAATTTCTAATCAAAACGCTTTTTTCAATAAAGTTGTTAATTTTTATTTTATTTCACTATCGTTCTTCATTGATAAGTTGTTTCTATTCGACAAATTTATACCTCTTAGTTACAATCTGTAATATATTTTATTTTCCCAAAATATATTTTTATTTTTTTTTGATTTTACGGATTCTTTCGTAATCCTCTAACTAGCTGGGGCTTATACAAATACCCCTCATGTGTTCTGGCTAACTAGTACTGCGGCGCTTTGGCCTTATTACTATTACCATCTGATGGTTTATTTAAATTGACTGAATTTATTAATTACATTTCATGACTTTTAGGGAAAAGATCTTAACTGGATAAAAAACCCTAAACAGAAACTGGGAAAGATTTCTCAAAATAGTTTTTTTGCGTGATAAATAACGCACTCACGCATCCGTATACTGCTTGCACTAAAGGCTGCGAAATAGTAAGACTGAACAACCAGTAATATTTACATTGAAAAATGTTCATTTTGAAATTAAGGACACCGTGTCGTTTCCCCACTGTTGATTCTACCCTTTCCATAAATTGTCAGGTTTTTAGTTTCCAACACTACCGCTAGGTTAATAATAGCTACCTTTAAAAAATCCTTTTTTGGAGTGCCGCCACCTGTGGTGGAAAACATGAGGTACATAAATCTTTGGCTGTGGGAAATTTTACTCTCTTGAATTAACATTTTTTAGGAACGTATCCATTGCGTTTTCTTAGTATCCTACTACTACCTAATACCCTGTACGGTTTCAATAATGCATAATATATGTTGTCATATTATCACGGTTTCCGTGGTTGATTGGTTACGATCCTTGGCTACGAATCCGGAGGTGACGGGTTAAAATTTCGGCATGCGCCAGAAATTTTTATTGGATTAAATTGTGTTATTTCACAATATATTAATTTTAAATAATATGTAGTATATTTGCGGCATGTTCCAGAGTGGTAGATACTGCCAGTAACGCCTTAGTGAAAGACCATCATTCAGAATCGGAACGTGGCTTGAAATGGCTTTAGGCGTGTTTGGTGACCAGATCTGAATAGCCAGGCATTTCCCCCACCTTCCTTCTTCCCCATCCCCTTCCCCACCTCAATATCTTCAGCCTCACAACATACCCCAATTTTTTAATGCCATAGTCTCACTGACTCCTAGATTTCGAAAAATTGTGACAATTCGACACAGCCTACCTTTGGTCATAGAGCAATGTAAGCCATTGCTACCCATGCATGGATATATTCGAATGTGAATGAACATGGCGTTGAAAGTTCTAAGATCAAATTGAGTGACGTTCAATACTCTTTACCTACTTCTGCGTGATTTTCTTTAATTAAAAAATCTTTGTAACATTCTTTCATTTGTTTATTTTCGACCGGACCGGTTTCACCCTATCACGGGCATCTTCAGAATGGTACAATTAAAAATAAATCTATAGTATATATAACATCTATGTCAGGAGTGAATCCCATTGCTTTCTAATATTGTGCCTTTATGATTTGAAATTTGTTTTATTGCTGACGGAATGGCTTTACAATTATGTTATTTAAAACTCGGGTTCGTTAATTACCATCTGGAAGACCGATTACATTGTGTTTGTTTACTGAATCTATGTGTTTTTAAAATCTTTACAAAATGTCTATCGTGTCAGCTTTTATTTAAACATTTTTTTTCCGAAATTTCCAAGTTGAAGAAAATTACAAAAATTTTATGATTTTCGTCGAATACGAAATCAACTTTAATTGGTGTACCTTCCTATAACATTTTTGAAGAAATATTTTTCAAAATTGTAATCGGGTCCTCGACACTCCCAAATGAATCGTTCAGTAAACTAAATCATAGATAAAATAGCCGACGGTGTATTTTTTATATTAAAAAAATCAAAGTGTACGTATGCTCTTTTATCATCGAGGGTGATAATTCGATGACGGACAGATAAAAAGGCGAGAATAGATACGCCATGGGAAGTAATACTTGAGCACACCAAACTCACAATCAGTACCTTACCGCATAATCTACATAACACGATAGATACTTATATAATATTCTTATTTGACCCATTAAAATAAACCTAAGTAATATTAATAATTTTATCTTCACGTAAGTAGATACCCCTACTTGTAAAGTAACGATATCTGCCAGCACCGCGCACAGCAGAACAGTACAGGCACAGCACAGAAGCGAGTATTCACATTACACGGTGCAGCACAGCACAGACATAGAACACGCGAGTACGGCTGTACACTTACAATTATAAATTAAACATTACATGTAAAATACATATATGTTCCATTTTTTGTTAAAACTGTGAAAAAAAAAATTAAAACAAATCTTCCACTGGAATACGAATCGTTAGTATAAATTGTATTGAGAAAATCATTGCGTTTTGCTAAGTACTATCCGTTAATTCGTTTGCCTTGTTATTTTCTATTTCCGAAAAGCCTTTCCTGGTAGCTCCATAAAATAATGGCGACCCCCCGAGGTATCCTGAGTGCTGCTCCACTGGGTGTCGGGACCCCCGTCCGTCCAGACTTCTGTAAATGTACGATATACGCCCTTCAATTTTTCCCAGGACTTTGGTCATCATCGGAAAAGAATTAACGCAGGGTAGATCGTGTTATAAATCTAATTAGGGTGGATTTATCTACCCTACAAATTAATTCAGTCAACCTGTAATACTAACTTTCTGTCTTGTATTGATCACATCCCTTACACGCATTTGGCATTAGTGGAAGATGCTCTGAAAATTTCTCTGATAGAGATCCCTATTCGGAATCGAAACGTCTCTGAAAATGGTTTCACCTTTGTTTAGTGACTAAATCTGAATAGCCGGATACTCTCCAAACTTGCAGGCAGTTAGAACTTTTGCGGTACTTTTGTAGTAGTGGTTAAGTGGGTAGATCTTGGGTAGAAACACTTTTTCCGATTTTTTGTAGTAGTGGTTAAGTGGGTAGATCTTGGGTAGAAACACTTTTTCCGATTTTTTATTTTATTTTTGAAGAATTGAATTCATGTAAGAAAAAATATGGCGTTATGTCATATTTTGGGAAAGTATGTGAACATTTGGAAGCTTGTTTTAGTAGATAATCGTATTTTCCGCCATTTATAGTATACTAAAAATGTATTTTATTTTAAAAGTTAACCATTTTTCAATTAAATATTATATTTTGGTAGAAAGCAATCACTTTGTGGTTTAACATATTAAATTGAATAAGATAGTAATTTTGTTTAAATTAAGTGGAACGGCTGCGGTGCCTCTTTCATACAAAACTGAATTTTGGATTGGAGGCCAAAATACTCATCCAAACTGAATGATATATTTTTTTTAATTAAAGGTTTAGTAGATATCTAGTACAGATGAGAAGTATTTTAGTTATTTTTGTTTTAATTTTTTAAATATGTGCAATATGATCACATAAATAAAAATTATATAAAAATAAAACATTTAAAAAAAAAGTTTTTTCGGGTCCATATTTTAAATTCTGTATGGAAAATTTGTGTTCCACCGTAAATTGGTCGTTTTTAATTTAATTTAAAGTCCACCATAATGCTTATTTTAATATTTTAAAAATAAAATTAATTTTATATTTCATTACATTTTCAAAGCAGATGGGTTAAAACTTTTTTTTAAATCACCGTTAGCCGCTAAATAATTGTTAAAGATGCCTCTAAAATCGCGAAAATATCAATTCCTTTAATGGCCGATATTTCACAAGGTAAAACAAAAATAAATAAAATACTCCTCACCCGTACTAGATATTTACTAAACTTTTGATTTAAAAAAAATAGATCATTCAGTTTGGATGGGTATTTTGGCATCCAATCCAAAATTCAGTTTTTTATGAAACAGGCACTCCCCTCAAGGGAATTTAATAAAAATTTTACCACCAACCTATTTTAAAATTAAAAAATAAAAGAATTTATTAAAATTTTTACAACCAACCTATTTTAAAATTAAAAAAAATAAATAAAAAATAAAAAAATTATCTCCCTATGTATGTATGTATGCATAAGCACACACTATGTATTTTTTTTATTTAGTTTAATTTTGTACCCCGGTGAAGCTTGGTTTACGTGAAACCGGTTGGTCGCAAAAAATAAAATACATTCCCTGGTTTTATACTATGATTAAAATTAGCCCTTATTGTTTGTTATTAAATTTTAATTTTTTTTAATTTTCCACTAGCTTAATATTTTCCGATTCATTCCCGCCACCGCTAATCCACGTGTGCTCTAATCCTCAACCAAGTCCAAACAGACTCTACATTATTAAATTTATAATTCAATAATGCAGGCAGCGTGCATTCATAATTCATACTGCATAATATATATGCAATATGCGTTTAATGCATCTCTTTTTGTATGCGTGTTTATTGAAAAAAAAAGTCTATCGACAAACAGCTGCACCCGGACAAAAGAATCGTACCAACATAGAACTCCCGAGCCTATTAAAAGTGTGCAATTCGCGGGCTTGGATCAAGAAAGCTCGACCAAACAAAACTGCGTTTTTCTAGCGCAATCGAGATGATTGGACCTTTTTTGTTAATGTTTTTTGTTTGTTTGAATGTTTGGCCAGGTGCAGATGGGAGTAAGTCGTTGCCATGGTAACGGCCCGTTCCGATCTCGCTCCCAATTCAATTGAAATAATCCCGGTTCGATAATATGTCCATGTGGATGTGGGGGGAATCGGGGAATGATTCGGTACGTCGGTTTGGGTTTCCTACTATTATTATGACTGTACTTTTAACAAACAAGTGGACGCACAGACCTGCCGTGTTAATATCATGAACTCGCTGTGATTCATTGCTGTCTCCCACTCCGCGTATAATGACATGTGTCACGTAATCCGATGGTAATTAATATTATTTGGAGGGTGGGATGGAAATCAATTTTCTGAATTTTTTATTTTTTTATTATTATGTACATATTATCATTATCAACATCATGTGTAATTGCAAATTATGACGGATATTGCATGTTTTGATTGTATTTTCCCAAATAATTCAATTGATGATTGCACAGCTAGTGGGTACCAATGAAAAATCAACACACCTAAACCTATTTTTCAATACAGTTAGTTCCAGAGATATATTTCTCAATCTGTAGTTATTTTCTCTTCTCGTCATATCATCTCAAGCTAAAAATTTATAATATAACGTGTTAATCTGGAGTTACTTGCCAGGTAAGTATGTTTCTGTATCTGTCTGTACATAATAAGATAGACCTTAACAAGTAATATTTGTACAACGCCCTTGAGATGATTTTTCACAAAAACAGCCCTATACAAATCATCCAATTATTATTATTATTTTTATTATATGTAACAGAAGAGTGTATGCCAAGACCTAGTTGTTTGGCGGTTCTTCCTCTCTGCCCACCCCTGCGGTGAAACGGTGTGATGGTTAGTTAGTTAATCATTGCAGCGTATTTTTTTTAAATATTAACTGTACACAAGAGATCCAGAGGTCTCCCTCAGGTCTTTCTTGTGACATGTTAAGCGATGCTCTGTGGAAAAAAAGAGTGTCTTCTGAAAGAGAGGGAGGATTGAACCTTGGTTTTGAAGAGACCACTGTTGTAGGAAGGATGCAACACCAGCCGATTAATGATCGAAATACGCAATCGACAATTTTAATATTTTTTTAATGGAAGAAGTATTTACTCTTCCCAATTTACATTTAATAAACAAGTACTTTTTTTTTCAATTTTATGCAAAATTTTTAGAATATACATATTTCTCATTTGCACGTAAAAAAAGCATTCTGAAAATAAAATAAAAATTTTACCACATAATAAAGTTCGACATGTTTACAAAAACATTAAACTTTGCTTGAGATGTTAATTACATATTGTACTTTTTTACAACGCTTTCCTAAATTTAATATTTTAACGCGCATGGAGCAATATCACATTATTTTTATAACCCCATGAAATTGAGTTAAATACAATAAAACATGCTCTATTAAGATAAATTCGCGATTGGTTTTTTTTTTAATATAATGTTAATTGCATGCGATAGTTAAAGGTATCCCTTTTCCTGAAAAAACCAATTCACGATAGTCGGCCCTTAGCTTAGCAGCGTCATCAGCTCTCGGAAGGTTGAAGGAACCAAAACGCACACCATCTACTAGGTTCAGTGAGCGTGTTTTTGGAGTGTCAGGCCCCAAAGCCTGGGATAAATTGCCGCATGATTTTGTTGTTTTGTTTTCCTTTTTTTATTATTTAAAGTAAATTTAATTTAATAATAATATTAGTTTTGCAAAAATTTTAGTATATTTTATTTTTAATTTTTAATTATTTTACTGAAGCTTAAAAACCTCATTGAAATATTTAATCATTGAAGAAGATTATATTAATATAACCTAAATTAAACATGAAACCGAAAAAACAACAGAAAATAAAAATATATATATATCAGTTGAGAGTGGTGTATACAAAGTGTATTTTTAATTATATAATTAATAATGATTCCACAAAGTTATCAATCATTTGAAGAAATTATAAATAATAATTATTGATAATTTCTTATTTAAACCTAAATAGAGATATTTGAAGTCTATTTCATTAAACAAAATTCTCCATTCCTAAAATTGAACAAAAAATACATAAATATTGAAGACAAATACCAACTTTTATTTTGCCACTCTTCTAATGAAAGTGATATCAGGAGTAGAGAAGGATAAATTATCAACTTTGAATCATGAAACGTGCAGTGTTATTGATTTTATTGTCTCCTCTGCGTATTTAATCGTATCTTCTCCAAGCTTAAACTTTATAATAAAACTGTGGTTATCTGAAGTGACTTGCCACGTAAGTATTTTTCTGTATCTCTTTGTACATAATTATATAGAGCGTAGGTAGTAATATTTGTACATCGCCCTTGGGGAGGATTTTTTCTCAAAAACGGCGCTGTACGAATTATTCAAATTATTATATTATTATTATCAATTCATTTGAATTCAAAAATATGCTTAGTATTCGCCACATTATAAATACACATGTTTCGAAAACGATGCTTTCATCGTCAGGAATGTATGAATATCGATGTATATTTATAAAGTGGTGAATACTAAGTACGAGTATATTATTTAATTCATTTATTGATAATGACGTCACAGAGTGAATACCAATCGTTTGAAGAAATTATATATTTTTATTATTATTGCAGCCAGAGTTGAAACGAACATAGTAACTATTCACACAGATGTATTTCTTTTATACACCATGATAAATTTTATTTGACTTCAGAAAAATAGAATTAGAAAAAAAAATTACAATAAAAATAACACACTGTAAAAATTTGCATATAACTATTTTTTTTCGAATAACTGTAATGTTTTTCAAATATCTGTATTTTTTTTCAAATTACTGTAATTTTTTCGAATTACTGTAATAGCTTTTCGAATATTAATAAATGTGTTGTCCCCCTTTCGCTATAAACTGTAAGTAGGTAGTCCCTTAGAGTAATAATATATTATTACTCAAGGGTAGGCGTAAGCAAGACAAAGGGCTGTTTATTAGTGATGTTTTCGCAGTCGGAAGTGTAGGTTAACATAATATGCACAAATGAAAACCTGTGTTAATATAATAATAAGTGAAAACCTATTATTGGTTCATTTTTTAAATATATTTGATAAATGTAATTATTGCTGTAAACTGTTGGTTTTCCAAATAACATAAAATAAAAAATAAAAAATAACACGATCCAAAAGCGCGACTTGTTGGCATCGACTCTAATTGCACGACCCACATAATACCTCACAAGTCAAAGTAACGCAGCCATTATTTAACACGTGGCGGTGTCTACTTAAAACCGGCTAATATGACACCAGTCTGGTAAAATAGCATTTTCTTTAGTTTGTGTCTAGATTTTCTTTGATCCGTGATCGTTCCGGGTTTCTTCTCCTTTCCTCAATGTATACTGCCCGCCGTCTTAGTCCAGCCAAAACCACCTCAAGCCAGGCCAGAACACTGAATCTAATCAGTCTCTTCTTTCTCAAAGTTCCTCCTATATAATTATGTAAACCTTGTATAACTGTTTTATTAAAACATTAAGATATGAAAGCATTAAACATGTTTAATGATAAATACATTAAATAAAACTAAAAACTTTAAACAAATTTAATTAAAAACGCATTAAAAATATTAAAAAAAAACTTTAATAAAAAAGGTTTAAAATAAATAAATTATAAATATATATATGAATATTTCGTAACTATACTGCATAAACTGAATAACTGACAAATTAAAGATTTAGCCGTTTTTAAATATCTATTACAATAAGAAGAGGTGTAAAAAAAAAATTGGTTTACGTAAAATTGATCATAGGCATTTTTAGCAGACATGCGGAACGTCACTTGGAACTCAATTATAAAAACAAAATACTCTTTTTAGATATTTCAGGTTGGCTACAATTTATATAAAGGTATATACATACGAGTACATATCTATCCGTCTCGAAGCGGGTTACTCACATGTACAAATATGCAAAATTAAATTCAATAAACGCCATTGAAAAATAGTAGCCAATAGAAGGGTCTTAAGGAAATAAGAGGCCGATTTGATTTTGACTCCTCCCGGCCTGGCTTGAGTTGGTTGTGGTTCAGCGGCTGGGACGGATTCCAGGTCAGGTGTGGTCTATATTGCATGCGGACCAATCTTAATAATTTATGTGTTTATTTTGATTGAGTGAAACGGTATTAGGTGTTTATTTCCAGACACGTGTCTGATACGCATCATAGAAGCGTGTTTATGTCGTGGCAACTGCTTTATGGCTGGGCTTAATGATTTCAATCTAATATTTAGATAGATTACTTCATTAGTTTAGTGAAGGGTTTACTTTTTTTTATTAAATGCCTTTGAGGAGATTGTATTTGATTACGCCTATTCCACCAAGCATTAAAATAACCGGGCTTTCATCTCCTTTTGGAAATTGTCTATATTTGCAGTAGCGTAGCTGGTAGCAATTGCTTTGCCAACCTGGGCAGAATCCCTAGATCTCAGGAATCAAAATGGCTACAAAATATGTATATTTTTGATTCTAACAATTCGTCGTGGAATTCCAATATAATTATTTATTAACACAATTTTTTTTACGTTTTTCCACGATTTATTTTTTGTTCTGACCGGTTTCAGCCTATCACGGCCAGCATCAGACTGGTATAATTTTTCCGGTATATATACAATTTTTGAGGGTATCAGGGGTGGCAAACTATGATTTTAAATAAATTTTATTAATCAGTATTACTAATGGATCAAAAATATAGTTGTAAATGATGAATACTTGGAGCAGGTCGATAAGTTTGTGTATTTGGGAAGTATGTTAACGAGAGATGGAAAGACTTATAGGAATATTGAAACAAGGGTGAATGCAGGAAACTCCATTAACGGATGACTGAACGCGGTTGGCCCTAACAAAAAGTTGTTCAAAGAAGGGAAGATAGCAGTTTACAATGGAGTGCTGATACCAACCCCGATGTTTGGCAGTGAGGCATGGAACTGGCAGAAGGATTAATTAATTAATTAAAGTATACTGAATGGTGTAGAAATGAGATCTCGGAAACGAATGTGTGCTAAAGCCACGTATGATCGTGTGAAAAATATTGAGATTCGTAAAGAATGCAAGGCTGATGTAAGCGTAATGAGTAATATTAAGAATGGGACGCTTAGATGATTTGGGCATGAATGAAGAAAGGAGCGTAAGGAGAATATATGACGCGAATGTGAATGGAAGAAGAAGTCGGGGACGTCCGAGGAAGATATGGCTCGATCAATCGAATCAAACACTTTTTCCAAACCGCGTTAGAAGTCGGAATAACAGAAGAGAATGTATGAGACGTTATGAATGTGAATGAAGAAAGAAGTGTATGCCAAGATCGAGTTGTTTGACCCTCCGTCCTCTCTGCCTACCCCTTCGGCGAAACGGCGTGATGGTTAATTAGTTAGTTATAAGTTCATTGTATCATCAATATGGTATCAATAGCAATATTGTAGCAATAGACATATTGTGTCAGCAATATGGTATCAATAGCAATATTGTAGCAATAGCCATATTGTGTCAGCAATATGGTATCAGTAGCAATATTGTAGCAATGGACATATTGTGTCAGCAATATGGTATCAATAGCAATATTGTAGCAATGGACATTTTGTATCAGCAATATGGTATCAATAGCAATATTGTAGCAATAGACATATTGTGTCAGCAATATGGTATCAATAGCAATAGCCATATTGTGTCAGCAATATGGTATCAATAGCAATACAAGCCGCTGTGCCGAGGTAGCAGTATACGCTGTCTGCAAATAAAATTATATTTCTTGATACAAAAATCGATATTGAGCAGCGACCAGTTGGTAGATTGGCGGTAGATCAGCATACGATTGGCGATATTGATTGCTAAGTAAATAACAGTTAAATTCCTTATCGTAGGTTCGACAGAGGCCAGAGGTATTGTTTCTTACCTTATCTAAATCACATTCGTAATATAATCCACAGCAAATGCCATAAACCTAACGAAACTCGGAAATGTTTCATAGTAATAAATGCATTGTGTGGCCGTTGCAAAGATTTATGTACGATTTGTTTAAATTCGAAAATAGTCAACTTCAATCGTGGTCCAGAACACATCGACCTTTACTACTGGTTAGTTAGGTTTACCGGTCGACTAAAATTTATGTACAAGTATTTAAAAAAAATATATCATGGATTTTGGAAAAGTGCAATGACACCTTCTTTAATGGCCAGCACTCAAAAAAGGCACTAAATATCACTTTGCAGGTTGCTAACACAAGCAATAACACACATAATTTATCTGTAAATTCTACACGGGTAGTTATGAAAATTTATAATGTTTCACAAGACAAAAATCCTCAAACAGTGATCCTTAATTTCTATGAAATACGTCCCAAAATGTTTGAAAATAAGTGCAGTTTGAAAACCCATGAAAGCAATTTTGAACGTTTTACCTAAAATTCCAGTAAGTATTTTATATAGAATTTGAACGATTACAGTTTGAGGATTATTGTCTTTTGAAACCTTATACATTTTACTAATTATCCGTATATAATTAACAGATAAAACATTCCTAGTATTTCTTGAGTTAGCAATCTGCGAAGTGCGTATTTTTTAGTGCTAACCGATAAATCGGCGCTGGTTAGCTATATGCAAAAAATTGGACTTAGCAGAATCTTTATAAAGTAGTCTTGAAATATTAGTTTAAGTCGCGAATAAATTGGCACGTTTTGTGGCGTGGGTACCAACGTTTTCTATTTATTACAAACATAAATTAAAGGAATACTTTCTATGTACATTGTACCTAATAGATGAATGGCAAAGTTTTGTATTTTTTATTAGTAATTCAGTTTAGTTAGGTAGTTTTGTATGAAACAGGCACCACTTTGCGCTATTTTTTATTAAAATTTACTCGTGATTTTCGTTTTAACCCGCATTACTTTTTTTAATAAACATTCATTTTAATTTACTTCTGTTTGCAGTGGGTATATTTTCTACGCGGTTAAATCTAATATTCATATTATGTGATTCGGTTGGTTTGCGTGCTAAAGGGATGAATACGTTTTTATTTGCAATTATTTGTCAAAGGCTTTACCTCTCATTTCATAAAACTGCATTCTGATATTGGATTATTTCGGGTATTGTGAGCGTTTATGACAGGTTGAACAAAATTATTCCATACGCTGAAACATTCAGTTTTTTTCCGTAGAATTTAATGGAATTGCAAAGTAACGTACATATTCTAATTGAAAGTTATTTAAATTTTATTTTCACGGCTTTGTGAAAAATTGTTTCGACGCCATACTAGCTTTTCCACATATGATAATATACATAAATTATTACAAATCGATGAAACATTACGTTAATGATCGTTTTAGGAAAATATTTTTACAGATATAAAAGTAGTTCCTTACTATTGTATCCTTTCCTAGTTTATTTTCGCAGGGAATTATTTGCCAACCGCTGATAGATCCTTCTAACGTTCTTACCTCTACCTCTTTCTCACAAACGAATGTAACAAAAAGAGGTAGCTACGGAGCTTTCAGTGGCAGAACTATACTACGTAATTTATATGAATACCATCACAATTTAATTAATTCCTACTATACGTACTTTACGATAAAGTGTATGAATATTATTCGTTGTATAAAGAGGGCCATAAATCCTCATCTACTTACTAATAATTCAATAGAATCCCTTTGGGCTTTGAATCCAGAGGTTGAAGACCCTAACCAGGTGTTCAACGTAGACTGCAGACTATTAGGTAGAATTCGAATACAGCGGACACCGAGGAGAAAGATTTACCATCCCCTCGACTAGTTAAACTTGAACATTCATTCAAGAACGTGTTAGCTTTATAACGTCTACGTAAAAAATAATAAATCATTCCTAAGTAAAATTTCAAATGCAACCAAATTCACAAATAATATTTGAACTGGGAATGGTATATGCATTCAGACACAAACATCAAAAGGCAGCATTGCTACAATGCTTGATTTTTGCACACGAATATGAATGAAACTTTTTTTTTCGTCGTGTCTGTTTCTACCCTTGTGCCTAGCCACGCGTGGCTTGTAGCAGATGTGGATGTGGACGTGGACTGAGGCTATTAAACGCACGACAAAAGCTCAGCTGTTCGGAACAAGGATGTGAAGGCAGGAGAGGGGAGGGGGAAGGGATGAACGGTGAATGGAGAATAGTCGGGTGTTGTGCTTTCTATTTACAGACGGACGAGCTTAGTTTTTTGGTCGTTAATACAATTTTTACGATGTTTTCATGTTCACAGAATAAAAAAAATGATTTTAATAATTTTTTAACCCTGTTATATCCCATACCATGATACCATGTGGACATGACACGTTTTAGTTACTGGATACAATTAGTAGGTTAGTAGATAATATTATCATACGTGATAAAGTTTTTCCGCACACCATCAAATTCTTCCGAATGCCGATTAATCGGCACTAAAAGCGACCGACATTCCAAATTATGATAATATTTAAAATAATTTTTATAACACAGTTTTTTTAAACCAAGATTACCCCAGGAACGTTTTATAAAGACTAGAAACAGAAATAAATCTTATTAATAATGCCCATGGATAACTAAGAAATTGTAAAATGTACGATTGAATTATTTATTTCTTGTATTGCTATATTTACTTATCACAAGAAATATTTTAATAAATTCTATTTATTGCTACTAATACTGATTTAATTTATTTCATAGGTTAGAATCCTTTTATTCGAATCGTTCAATTAGACCGCAACTTTCGAAAAGCCTTTCGTGAAGAAAATATAATATTATTGACAGAATATATTCTTCATCGTCGACGCATTTTAAAAATTGCTTATTTTTTTAAGGTAAAGTTTGCAAACAAATATACGAAAGATTTGATATAATAATTTATTAACTGCATTAATAGTTGTGATAGGAACATTTTTCATGAAAACTGACGATTATGTTCAAATTTATAGTTAGTAGATATAAATTATTTGATAAGATTCGATCATTTATACCTGTCTAATCAATATTGATAACTTTAATCGTATCGAAGCTGATATCTTCAGAACGCATGTCGCACGTTTGCGATAGCGTTGTGATTTTTTATGATTTAACACTAAAAAGGAAGCTGTTGTTAACATTAAATTCATATTAATTGATACAGATTATCATTCAAGTGTGAACTTTGATCTCATGACTATTTCGTGTTATTTACTCGTATAAAATTCATGTGGCTATTCTATTCCTATAAGAAAAAACCCGTAAAGAAAGCTGTTAGCTGCTATTAAAATCATAAATATTATGAAATCATAACGATAACGCTGATTACTTGAACTCCATTCACCATTAAATCATTCCGCACACATACTTCGTTCATTCCAAGTACGAGATACTTTAAATTTTACAAGCTCGTGCTTTGCATACGACTCTCAAATATATGTACGAACTATGAACTTATGACTAGTTCGTCATACTTGCGGAGCTTTCATATGTTTGTCTATTATCTTTGTTACAAATTATATTGAATTATGTATAGACAATGTTATTGCTAAATTAGTTTGTGAGACATTTTAAATATTTTTGCACATTGTGAATACGATCTATATTATCGACTTACCTGCTATAATATATTTTACACCTGCGTCACTATAGAAATTCAAATTTATTAGTTTAACTTATTTTATTTTACCCTTTTTTATTTTTATTGTTATTACTATTTTTTATTTATTTAAAAAAAATAATTTATTGTATTCATTTCTATTTTTATACTGTATATACTTCATGTGATATGGCAGACTGGGTTTGCATTACCCACCCAGTCCTGCTGGTTTAAAAACTCAAATAAACTAAATAAATTAACAAAATACGTAAAAGCTTGTAAAGGGCGGACAATATGATGAGTAAATAAATAATTTTTACTCGTATACTCGTTTTTTTTTTACAGTTTATACAGGAACTATTCTCGAAATTCTATCAAGTATGGCAAATAATCTTTGGCAGAGTCCACCACCACGGAGTTCGATATTCTAATTTAATGAGGTTCTCTCGCCACGGTGGAGAAGCCAGGGGTGCCAGGTAGGGGCGGCGAGGGAAGGCACTTCTGCACAGACTGAAGGGATGCTGGGAGACTCGAGGGCCCTTGTGGCAGTCCTTATTCGTGGGGAATCTGAAGCACGGAAAATCTTTAAAGAAAATTTTGAGGGTAGATTATAATTTACAAATGTCGGCGTATTTGTATCTTAGATCAGCCGTGAGAAGAAAAATATGCTTCCAACTAGGGTCAATCATAATAAAATTATCTTTCGTAATTTGTAATACATCACGTTATTCAGTGGCAAGATTTGAACTCTTAAAGGAAGCGAATATGCCATTAGTTTTTCGAAGATTTTGGTGTTTTCTTGATGCTATACACCGTTTTTCACGCTCATATCGTAAAGCTTAAAATCTACGGAAGTTTTAAAAAATGTTTAAAAAATATTTATGACCAGGTAAGTATTACTTTCTTCAATACATAATTTTAACAATCAATCGAAGTAAACACTACTACTATAAACAGGATTACTAAAATAGGGGTTACCCAACATTTTTCTGACAAAAAATATCTAAGTTGTAAAATTTCATGTCAGGATTTATTTTTTAGATAGTCCTAAATCACCCGCTGAAGTTGTGAGGGTGAGTTAACACAATAGTTCATAGTTTATTTTACTCATATATATCGAGATTACGGATGACCCAACAATATTTGACTTCCTCCTAATACCATCATTTTTATTTTTATTTAATATAAACACGTATAAAATATTTAACAGTACGGATACATCCTAACAGCTAATTACAAGAAAAAGTACAAACGTATTTAAGAAAAACCACCCATCTCAATAGAGAAAGATTTCTCGTGTTTAAGTTGGGGAGCAGCGCCATGTGGCGATAGTAATGGTCAGTATAGAAATAAAAGTACACCAAGAATGTAATATAGATAAAGTTTGTGTTGTTGTACACTATAGTGACTACAAAATAGAAGAGTAAAAGAACATGATAATATAAATTCAACAATAAGGCGCATACAAGATATAATCATAATATATTTATATATAGTCATAATAATTGAAGGTACTGACTGGAATTCTATTAACAAGCTAGCAAATACTGATATTAATATATTAAAAAATTGGTTCGATAATAATCTACTCTCCCTTAACACTGGAAAAACAAAATTTATTCCTTTCTCTATCAATAAATTTAAATCAAAACCAGAAATAAAAATTATAATACACCAAAGTAACTGCAACAGAATCAATTGTAATCAAGCATGTTCAATACTTAGTCCAACTTCCGAAATTAAATACCTTGGTGTATATATAGACCAGCATTTTAAATGGAAAACACATATTTGTGAACTTGTTAAACGAATTAGAAAATGTATATATATATTTATAAGACTAAGAAATATTCTTAGACTAGAAAACCTAAAAAGAGTGTACTATGCAATTGTTCAGTCTATTTTACAATATGGAATTATTGGCTGGGGGGGAACATATGATAATATTTTAAGTCCACTTAAAATAATTCAAAGATTGATAATAAAGGTAATTTTAAAAAAACCATCATCATTTTCCACTGAAAAGCTTTTTACAATATTCAATGTACCTACAGTAGATAAAATTTATAAAAATATGCAATTATTCAAATCTTTAAAGAAAAAACGTTAAATAAATTACAATTTAATATATCCGCAAGGTATCAACAAAACATTAAAATCCCGCCATTCAATACTAAGCATACGCAAAACACATACCTATATCTAGGAATAACTTTTTTAACAATCTGCCATCTGATCTTAAAATTATAGAAAATATCCATGAATTTCAACATAGATTAAAAAATTACCTCAAACTACTCTAACAATTTAAATTTTTTTTTTTTAATTTTTATTATTATTAGATTCTCTTCTTTTCTTCTACTTTCTTTTCATTTTCTTTAACACTATTACTAGTGATAAATTACAAAATTTACACGACAAATTCATATTTTCCTGCTATTGTACAACAATATTTTAAGTTATGATTTGATTAATTAAGCGATAATCACTCACCAAACACAAGAACCTTGTTTCTTTATGGTGAGGAATAGCTATATTATATTTTTTATTACACTATATGAATCATGTCTTATTTTTATATACTCTCTGTAAAAAAAATTATTATATTAAATAAAAAAAAAAAAAAAAAAAAATTAAAAAAAAAATAAAAAAATAAAAAAAAAAAAATTTCGAAAGGCTGATCGAATATTTCTAGAGGATATGTTTTCTTTTTTTTTCTAATTTAACATACATTTTTTACAATTAAGAGTTTTATAAAATTTAAGAAGAAATTAAAACTTGTAATTACTCTTGGAGTTATATAATAATTGTTTGATTTGTGATTTGAAAGAATAATAATTTTTTTCTGTTTTGATTTTATATATGCCCTCCCATTAACAAAATTTTATGCCTCGATAGGCGTAATGGAGTTGAGAAGCAGTAGTTTTAAATTTAGGGATTTCTAAGTTGCAACGTGATCTTGGTCGGTTACTTATTTTTGTGGAAATTGCTGAATTGAAATGGTCTTTGTGAATTTGTAACAATGTGTTCTTTTTGAAGATTTTATTTAAACTGAGGACTCTAAAAGAGTTAAACAGCTGTGTAGTTGGGAATATCGATGGTTTTCGAAGGATGACTTTCAAAATCAATTTCTGTATCTTTTCAACAGGTAAGAGGTTAGTTTTATAGGCTCCCCCGACCGATTATACCATATTATAAAATGTATTGCGTAAAATGGACTGTGGATCGCTCGACCAACTAACCGATCTATAAGCTTGATGGAAGGAAATACATCGAACGCAGTTACAGCTATTCCATAACAAATCTTTGAAATGAAATACCACTATTTATTCGAAGGTCGACATCGCTACAGTGCTTCAAGAAATTCTGCGGCGAATGGTTGCTGATTACACAACACCATTGCTAAATTAGAAAATGAATACTTTTGTTAGTGATTTTGTAAAAAAAATGCAATTTTTATGTTTTTTGATATATATTTTTTAAATTATTTTATTATTTATTTTTTATTTAAGTTTAGAGATTTTATGTAAATTTAACTTCGTAAAATTACTATAGCCACTGCTGACAACCGGCTGCGCTCCGGACTCGGGAATGTATAGCAGAGCAGTGACCTTTTTATCAATACAAAAACCATATAATATTTTAAAATAAAATATGTAAAATATCAACTTATTGACAAATAAGTATATTTATTCTTTTTATTATTATTATAAAGGTATATTCGCGAGCGTGCAGGTCAATCCTCCCTTAGCGTGACGGGGCGTCTCTAAGTTCCGACAGGAGTCGTGCAGCTGCTACCCAGGTTCAATCTGTATGGACCAATGGACCGAAACTGAAAGCTCCGGTCTCTGACACCCATTGATTCCCATCGCGAGTCCCCGCAATCCGTCAGCCGCTGTTTTCGTCCATTGTTTATGTTTTTTCCACCGAACAGACGGCGAAACAGTAATCTATTTGCGTCTTTCAGCAGTTTCACGCGCGGCTTCCCAAAGGTGACTCGTCGCGTACCCCTTGGAATACCACCACAATAGGCATTCTATGTCTTCGGTCATATTTTGTCTCAACATAGCCTCACATTTTTACAAAACATCTAATCATTAGTTCGCTATTTGTTTGTTTGGTAACGATCCTAGATATTTTGGCGAGGGCAACAATACGTTTTATTTTTAATCATTTTAGACCGCAATTCAACGTAACTTTCAAAAAGCCTCCCTTGAAGCAAACACACATAACTAAGTCCCCCATCACGACATAAGCAATATCTTGGGGGTAGTAGGAGATTTTCAAATGTTGTTACCCGAAAATGTTTGTTTTCAGCATAATTTTATATACGTTTGACAGATAGAAATTTCAAAGCTCCATAGCTTGTCATGTAAATAAATTACGAAAAATGAAAACAGTTGCGTTGATCAATACATCTTAAAGATAAAAGTTATGCAAATTTCATAATACCAGATCTCACTGTTGCTGCTTTAGAAATAAAGAAACAAATATATTCTACTTTATGCGTTTTAATCCATTGGCATGATAACTATAAATTGTGTATTATGTTAAACGTGTTTAAATTAAAATATTTCCTTTTCTTAAACTTGACTTAATCAACCCTTATTATATGTAACAATGGACTATACTAAAGCAGAGGGGACTTTTGCAACCACCACAATATTAAAGTATAGCATAAAATCAGTAACCGATCTCACATGGTGACGTGTTCATAATTGAAAAAAACATGTAGATATTACGACTTTATTTTACGTTTAAAATTAATTAATAGTGTCTAAATTTAATCATACTCGTATTCCCGCAAGTCTTAGAGTACTTGTAAATTATTCCATTTAGAACTAAATAATTTTATTAAATAATTGAAGGTATTTCGTAATTTCTTCACGCACCGCCCTTGTCTGTATTCAACGTACCTCTGGTGCAAGACATTGCATTGTTAGGAGCTAGTCATCTTTAGAAGATGAAACTTTTAATGCCGACGGTTAATGCGAGATGAAAATACTTTAAAATAAACAATTAATTACGTCCTGATCTCATGATCGCCGAATTTAATTGGTCCGATCAATCTAATAATAGTGCATTTCCTGCGCACACTGATCACGAGGCAATAAGGATGTGTCTACCTGAAATGTATTTAGATTAATTTACCGAGAAAATATTTATAATAATCAAACAATTGAAAGGTAGGTGGATGAGATGACAAATGCGTCGAGTTCCCACCCAAGCGTCGTGGGTTCAATTGCTCTGCTGACTGATATCCTCCATTATCATTATAAGTCTTCAAAGGTGCTTGGCTTCCTTTGCAGAACTTTAATAGATCTCAAGTCTTTAGATTGTATGAGAATGCTCTATACTTCATTAGTTAGAAGTCAAGTGGAGAATAATTTATCCATTTGGTTCCCTTTGTATAAAGTATACTCTAACAGCATAGAACGGATTCAGCACAAATTTCTTAGGCATATAAATTTTAAACTCAAAATTACAATTGAAAATATTAATTATGTAAGTTTTATGAATCGATTGCATCTGATTACGCTGTCTGACAGGAGAATTATGTCAGACCTAGTTGTATTATATAGAATGATTAACGACCTAATTGACAACCCCGCCATCCTCGCCACTATTAAATTAAACGTACCGACGTGGAACACAAGACAAACTGTAACATTTTCCTGCAACACTTAGGCTGCTCTCTGACGGTCCGGTGAGGAACGAACTTTTCACTCGCTACTGGAGACACTGCGCAGAAAATTCCCACAATGGACTGCGTTGCAAACCGTTACCTTACTTTAGCAAACTTGACTTTTCTGCTCAGTGTCTCCAGTAGCGAGTGAAAAGTTCGTTCCTCACCGGACCGTCAGAGAGCAGCCTTACACAACCATCAGTCTCATTCATTAACCAATAAGCTTGGAGGTATTGTTGATATATTTTCTGACTCCATTTATACAGTAAAGCGTCATCTATACCAGCACTTCGATGAATCCTTGTTGGATAATGTAGCGTTAAAGATTTGTGTTATAATATTGTTTTAGTTTTCTATTTTATGTCACTGTTAAAGGTTTAAAAAAAATGTTCATTACATTTTGGATTAAAATCTTTTGTACTTATAATTTTTGATAGCTTTTAGAAGTTCGCGCGTAAATTCTTTCTGTGTAAGTTCATTTCGTGAGATATTTTTGAGATGATATATATATATATATATATATACACCCCCCCTCGCCTCCTACCGCTCGGATTCCCGCTGTTTTGACGGGTTTTAAAAAACTCTAACTTAGAGAAATAATTTTACTATGAAAACTAACTTAATTTTTAAAAATATTATATTATTTAATTTATAAGGTCAACATTGATTAAAAAAAATTAAGAAATAGACTGGAGTTCCTAATTGTTCAAGTTTATTTTTAAAGCGAAGTTTTGAACCCGATTTGATGCAAAATCTTAGCCATGTCTAATTATATTATTATTTTTTCCAGGTGATAATGGGCGATCGAGCCTCAGCGGAAAGAGCGTGCAAGGACCCGAACCCCATTATAGACGGAAGGAAAGCTAACGTCAACCTCGCCATCCTCGGAGCGAAGCCACGGGGTAACCTAACACCCGGTGAGTTCAATTGCCAACACACCCCACACAATTGTACAACTTTGCCATATTCCAGCATAGGTTTTTGGTTAATCTTTTTTTTGTTCTGTTCAAAGAAATCTGTTCTGAAAGTATGAGTCTCGGCGTGTCTTAATGCAAACTGATCGTTTTACCCACCAGACTATCGACCACTTCAATATTTTGGTTGAATTCGTAATATTTTAGACATCACCTTTTCTGCACCTTTACTACCTTTAAATCAAAGTCACTTTAATCCAGTTTTAACCGTGTCCTCTGACAAAAGACCCCTTGTTTGGCTTTCTTCCAATATTGAAGTTGAATGGATTTATATCGACGCATGAAGGACGTAAACAGTACGTGAAATATTGCAGCAATAGTCTGGTAAAACCCAATGCGTGACAGCTTTGGGTTCTGTTGTTACCTAGAAAGGATATTAAAGTTTAGACTCAGCAAGGAACTATTGCATTGTGTGTAATAATTGGTGCGATACGGTTTTTGTTCGCAACAGCTGTTATCCGGTCACGTGCTCTGGGTTGAGCACCCTGTTGGGGATCTTCCCCATTCTTGTGGTGCATGACTTACACCGGGTGGAAATTATCAATTTTGATGTAAAAAACATGGGCTCGTTTTTGTAAATAATAATATCATTACTTTAACATATATGGTGAAATTTAGTGACATTTCACACTGAAGCAGGCTTACGCTTTTCTGTAGAATACATATTGAAGGTCCCGCATTAATCTCTCAGAATGTAGATTTAGGCAAGAGATCTGTCTAGCATCGGCTCTGAATCCCGACTGACCGCTGTTGAAAGGCAGATTTGATCATTCGAAAGATAGAAAGAGCGTTTAGAATAAATAGGCGTAAGTGACAATTCTAAAAATATTAATAAAACACGACATATTTAATATAGATCAAAAATCTCAAAACGGATGTCTTAAGTAGCATTCAAAGAAAAACTTCAATATTTTTTCAATCCTATAACATGTTAAATAACAGAACAAACCCGTTTTTTTTTTAATTTTCGGAGTATACTTTACGATTTTTTTTCTATCGAGGGAATTTCATATAATTACATTTTCAGTCCGTTGACTGATTAGAGATTATCTTCAAAAATAAAAATTAATATTTTTAAATACATAAAACCTCCAGTTTTTAAGGGATATTTGTAATATATACATAGAAATTTTGCTTTGCAGAGCCTTAAATATATAGTATATATTAAAACATACGTATTAACTTTCTTTGTAATCGTAATCTATTCAGGGGTGTTCTCAACAGTGGTATTTAGGTACATAATACAATATACCTGACTCACAAGAGTGTAATTAATTTATTTTATTAATGTTATATTGACTCTGCAGCATACTATATATACCTGTTGAAAATTTAAAATAAACAATATTGAAACTGAACTCGGGATTATTTGAGTAATTTTAAACATGATAAAATTCGGGCTTTTTCAATAGAAAATAATAATTTTATAAGCGAATAATGTGGGTGGGCGTTCATAAATTCACCGTTTTCTTTGAAAATATTGTTCCAGCGGAGATTAGGTAGATAAATATTTCCAATCATAAATTCTTTATAATTGGAGTTTCTTTACTCACTGCGTAAAAAACCTAATTTACGAACTTTGACTACGAATTTTAAAAAGCTTTAAAATTTTGATAATCGAATAAATATCTTGGTATCGAAATAAATCATTCTAAATCACCGGAAAGAAACGAAGTCAGCAAATTTTGTAAATATTTATAAATCGATGTAGCACTTCCTCATAGTCCCACCGCAGCGAAGTTCACAACTAGACAGGTCGAATCCCGTTAGAGGTTTCTTCAAAGCTCTTATGAAACTAACGGATGTTAACTTCAAATGGTTAATTAATCAATCAAACTTGGCGATACAAACCACCGGGGAACTATTCCGACGCGACCGCGACACTAATAATGCCGACCAGTTAAATCCGGAGTCGGGGAACAACTACACGCGGCATGTAAAGGTTAATACTCTTTTTAGCCACTCATTCTACATACAAAATAGAATAACTTAGCACCTATAACGTTGAATGTCGTATGCGTTTTAATGAATAAATATTCTAAAACACATATGAACTGATTTTTTTCATTTTAATAAAAGTGCAAATTTCAAGGCAATATATGTAATATAAAGTTGAGTGAACTTTGTATTTTGCAAAGTTCACCCAACAAAAATATGTTTCTCATTAGTACTTGGATACAAAAACATTTTACAAGTTTTAATGCAAAACAGCAATGTTGAGAAGAATGTGTACTTGTTCCAAAAACTGTTTTACTAAGATTAAGAATTTTTATTATTTTTTAACCTAACTTAAGACAAGTATATGTTGCTCCACTCGTAAAATATTTTAAGTTTGACATCTTCCTTTATTATTACACTTTAGAAAATTTGCAAAGAAATTTTGTTTGTTTGCATCATTGCTATATAGTTTTACCTTGTTCCGTTTTGGATCTAATAAAATATACCTGGATCGATAGCAGCTGCCAAATCCCACCAAAAGGAGAAGCGACAGTGCCACAGAATGTCCTTAAGAATCACTCGAACAATGACGAATAGCGATCAGCTGTTGCTGCAAATATAGAAAATAACAAGGAGCTTAAATCAGGTTATTTATTTCAGGAAAAAAATTGAAATATCAACAGTGTGTTGGTTTGGAAACTAAATATGACAGCTGTAGTGATGTTGATGCACCTTTTCTGCATCTATCTATCTCTGTTTTGTCTTGCAAAGTTTTTCTTTAAATCCATTTTTTAATTGACATAGCCGATCTGTCACTGACAACTTATAGGTTTTACCAAAAAAATATGCCTTTCGGAACATAAAGATATAACCTCAATTGGGTACTCTCAATAAACACGAAAAAAAATTAAATTCACTTTTTTTTCATGAATACGTTTGAGAGTTTTCTAGAATATAATTGCCAATATTTCCCAATATATATTACCTTAAAATGTTGACAACTGAAGTTTTCAGCTTCTTTCGAAGAATCATTAACAGCTGGTTTAACAAACAAAAAAATTAAGATTACCGCGTTTGTTTTTATAGCCCTTTCATAAAATACGACATTAGAAACACCGTGTAAAAGAAGATGTCCAACAAAGTGTTTGTTTCATTTAATAAAAAGATGTCTCACGAGAGTAACCCTTTCCCATCCAAATAAACAGAATTATTTTGCGTTTACATTACATATTTAAGGAAATAAAATAACAGTTGTTAATGGTAGATAAAATTAAGCTAGGTTAGTGTAGATTAGGGAAGTTACCGAAAGAGGTGAATAAATTCATTACAAAAACAACAGTGGGGAATAATAAATCATAACGAGTATGGCATATGTTCGTGGTCACTGATCCGTCCGGCCAAAGTGTGGGTCGCGTGGCCCACCAGGTGTTGTTTCACCCCTTCCCATTCCTGCCTCACGATACCGGATATCCGAGGGCACTTCCTGGGGACTGAGCCCGCGATCCACTTCACGGTAGACCACGGCGCAACCTACCGTGTCGTGGCGGTGCGTCCCCGCCGCGTCTTTAATCAGACTTAATAAACTGTTCCGGAGTTCTTTCCGGGTTGATATTTAAATTGAATAAGGGATGTTGGGGGAGAAGGACTCTGATGGTTAGTGCCCGAGTAACGTGCGGCGTACGATCATGAATCGTAACAAATTTATAGTCAATTGATTTCTCTTTTCACCTGAATCTTGGTTAATTTTTAGACTGTCGTTTGTTTGATATATCACTTAGTAGAGCTTGCAAATAATAACAACCATAGTCATAATAACCTTAAAAATACATACTGATAAATGAGACTGCACAAAATAAATCATTAACTTACTGACTAACGTTTCTCCGCAGGGGTAGGCAGAGAAGACGGACCGCCAAACAACTCGATCTTGGCATACACTTCTTGCTTCATTCACATTCATACAACGCCTTATACATTCTCTTCTGTTATTCCGACTTCTGACATGGCCCGACTCAAGTGTTTGATTCACTTGATCATCCCATGTCTTCCTCGGGCGCCCCGGCTTCTTCTTCCATTCACATTCGCGTTATATATTCCTCTTACACTCTAATCTTTGTTCATTCGATCAATACACACAATCGCCTCAGAGATCTCATTTCTACGGCATTCAGTATACTTTCATCCTTTTCCTCTGCCAGTTCCATACCCCAGTGCCATTCATCAGGGTTGGTATCAGCACTCCATTGTGGACTGCTAGCTTCGATACGATGGTATTTACAGGAGATCCAATTTGTAGGACTGCACGATGCGGTATTATTTATAATTTTACTTTCTGGAGAGAGGAGTTTTAGGTATCCACTTCTTTCTTCTTGATTTAGTCTTCTCTCGGTGTTGGGTACTTCTTAGTTCATGACGTGGTAGTCTATTCAAAGCCAAGGTTCTGGGAATGATACTCCGAGTGCGAAATGAATGCTTCAACCATCCGATATCTGATGACGTTGCAGATGTAAGAATTGATTGCCCTGAATTATAGAGTTAAACTCTACTCAACAAAATTTGTTCTTTAATTCAAGAATCAGATTATTCTTTTATTAATGAGAGTACTTACTCATGTAATAGGTGTAACTTGTGCGCTCCAACAAAATCTATTGCATATTCACGAATGAGTATTTTCGTACAATTCCATGTTATTTTGACCTTGGCGTACTTTGATATAGGTTGAACACGAACAGTTCAAATAGCTAGATATCCGTTATTCAACAGCCTTTCACGGTGGCATTAATATTTGCAACAATATTTCTAAAATGAGTGGGAATAGAATTATAGAAATGTGTCTATTCCTGTTTAGCATCTATTGTTTCGAATTCCATGTTAAGTGGAGTACCTCCGCTTGCGCCAGAATGGGCTCATCGCCCGTGGCCCGGGGCTCGGTGACAGCGCCAGCAGCGGACCTATTGTTTGGGATCCTTTTCGTCACTACCCAAGCGTTATATATATTTCGGTACACAAAGTCCGAATGAATTGTGCAGAGAGAGTAGGCTCTTGGGTCGGTGTACCGGGAACGCACACAACGTACGTACTTACGAGTACAATTCATACTTTTCTAGTAAACATTCTTGAAATGTACAAAAATGCTCTTTTTTTAATCTTTATCTTAAATTTAATACTATAATCTATGGCGCTACATCCCAGAGTGGGATTTGGACTCCCCCACAAATGTTTTCCATGGACTCCTGGCCCTATAGCTCTTCTTCGCAGTCCCCAGTCCTCGGGCCTTTTTATCCCGCTTCAATCTTCATACACGTCTTCCTCGTTCTGACCCTAGATCGCTTCTACTGGGACATCCACTTAATCATGATTTTCAGTATTCTGTCATCTGGCAATCTTTCCATGTGACTAGTGCCGTTCTGACCCTAGATCACTTCTACTGGGACATCCACCTAATCATGATTTTCAGTATTCTGTCATCTGGCAATCTTTCCATGTGACTAGTGCCGTTCTGACCCTAGATCGCTTCTACTGGGACATCCACCTAATCATGATTTTCAGTATTCTGTCATCTGGCAATCTTTCCATGTGACTAGTGCCGTTCTGACCCTAGATCGCTTCTACTGGGACATCCACTTGATCATGATTTTCAGTATTCTGTCATTTGGCAATCTTTCCATGTGACTAGTGCCATACCCACCATACTGAAAAAACACCATCAGAATGCTTGTTTATGCTTCCCAACATTTTCGGACCTATAGAATTTTAACGTTTTTTTTTTAATTAAATATTATTTTTTATTAATGTAAATCAAAATTAATAATTTTATTATCAATTTCTGAAAGTATTAATAATAATAAAATAGAACAATGGCGGTCAATAACGGCTATGAGGCAAATAACACTCAAAAAATTATAAAAACAAGAAATATAAAAATAAAATTAATTTAATATTTCCGGTACATAATAAAAAACATGAAAAAAATACACGTCTGGAATATCTCTGAAATTTAAGAATGTGGTTTACATGTAGCCTTTAGAACCGATAATAATATAGGAACAAGTCTAAAAAGCTCAAAACTAAAAAGCTTACTGGAGTTTACGAATTAACTTTTTCATTATTTACAAAAATAAATAATAATATTTTCAGTGTTTAGTTTAATACAAAAATATAAATATTCCTTTCCACAATGGGATATAATCATTACTTCGGCAAATTTTCAACCAGGCATAGATTTTTCAAGATTCTTGAACATTTTTTTCATAAATCATCATTTATCGCCGAGTGCAGAGTTGTTTCGGGCTGCAGCCTGCATATTATGTTTATAGTCAACCTTATTTAGAAGAAGGCACCATAAGAAAGAATAGAAAAGAAATGGCATGATTTCTCGAAAAATTTCACAACGTGTACCAAAATTTCAAAATCACCCCTTTTTAAAATAAATGGGTTCAGTTTGTCCATAGTGGGTGTCTCCTCCCCCCGTACCAGAGTACCGAGTTAGCCAGTACCCGAGAGAAGCCAGGTGTCTGCCGCTCCGCGCCGGGCCGTGACGCGTGACGTCACACCGCCATACGTCCTGCCGCAGTCCATGTAATACCGGCTTCTGGTACCGCACAATATGAACCAAGCCGCGGTAATTACTGTGGACTGTGGATGTGTATGTACTCAATGGCGAACAATGCCTATCTGGTAACTGGTAGGAAACTAGTAACGTACTTCATATCTGTCGCTCAAAGCTGGCTGCTGTTATGTCCGGTACATAACAAATCTCTCGATATGTGAAACTTGATACACTGTTTTTTTTTACGATTGAGGAAAACGTATAGGTTTCGTTATTGTAATAATTTTAAAAAAAACTTTCAGATCACGGATCATTTGGAATTACCTACTAATGTGCTTAAGGCGAGGAGAACTTAAATGGCCCTTTATTTTCATATTGTATTTTTACACTACCTTGGTAAAATGATCAATGATCACAAATATATAAAAAAAAAGTTTAAAAAAAAACAATTAGGTACTTTGCGAACGCCCTATACTTTTCTTCCGATTCAGCAGTTCGGTCAATCATGCCTCGAAAAAGAAAAGTGAGCATCGTGTTTTTTTTTAATTTATAGGTGAGAAATCGTTCTGGACCGCACTCAAAGAGTTAATTTTGCAGGTTGTCTATAATAATAAAGGCCTGATAAGAAAATTATAAATTAATTTATTTTTTACCATTGAATATATTATTAAAAACTCTTAAAATGAAACATGAAACCGAAGACACAGAAAAGAAAAAGATAACGGTGGCAACCGGGACTTGTACCCAGATCTATCAGAACCTGCTCTCTAATCCACTGAGCTACTGCGGATTGCCGTTGCGTATCATACTTCGATTTCTAAGACCTGTCAACATCATCTTCAATTAATTCCCATATATTTTTAGAGCGTAGGTCCCGAATAAACCATGGGGTCCTGGGTTCGAGTCCAAGTTGCTACCGTTATCTTTATCCCATTTGTGTCTTTTCGGTTTCGTGTTTCATTTTGAGAGTTGATAATATTATCTTCAATGATTAAATAATATATTACAATGAGGTTTATTAAGTTTCAATAAGTTATTTAAAAAAAATATATATATAATCTGTTATGTATGAGAATAAATGTAATCTATTTTTTTAGACTCTAAGTATTGACGAATGCTAGTTTTCCCTCTTGATGTGATTGAATGAACTACTGTTGAAATTCCATAAATTGAATTGATTTCCAATTTTTTATTATTAATTATTTTTATTGAGATTTAAAAATCTCGTTGTAATATTTAATCATTGAAGAAAATAATATTAACATAACCTAAATGAAAGATGAAACCGGAAAAAAACAACATAAAATAAAAAGATTTCAGTCGCATCTGGGTCTCGAACCCAGCACCTCTGCCTATCCGGGGCAACCGCTTAACCAACTTAGCTAATGAGACCAGTTCAATTTATGTCATCTTCAATCGATATCATATTTCAAATTCAAGATTTGTCAATATTATTTTCCATTTTTAATATCATATTATTAGCAGCTATTTTTATGATGTTTACAAAGTCCTTCACGAACACAATTGCAAACTAAACAGTGTCTCGGATTAATATCCGATTTTTATTTATATGAGACATCTATTGACTTTTTATAAAAGTCTAAAGAATATCTTCAATTTTTAATTATTAATTATTTTTATTGAGATTCATTGTAATATTTAATCATTGAAGAAATAATATTAACATAACCTAATTAAAAGATGAAACCGGAAAAAAAACGACAGAAAATAAATGCACGGATAGGCAGAGGTCCTGGATTCGAGTCACAGATGCGACTGAAATCTTTTTATTTTCTGTTGTTTTTTTCCGGTTTCATCGTTCATTTAGGTTATGTTAATATTATTTTCTTCAATGATTGAATCTATTTTACCTGTGAGAATTTCAAGCAAGTTATTCAACAACCAATAATAACGTAAGTAATCCTTTACTACCATAATACTAACAGATACATAGTTGGAGATAACATATCTCGTCCTTATCGAAGTCTCTTATCTACTATCTACAGCACCTTCTTCCACCCTGAGAAATTAAATAATCTCCCGGGAATTGGGCGTTAAATCAACAATAATATGGTTACATTGCCACTCGAACTCTTGGTTTAGTAACAAGTCATGATATTTTTTATACCACATGGTTGTGGGTTTTCAACTCACAATACTGTAAAATATTTAATTTACTTTGAGCACAAAATTATTAATCGAGAATCAAGTGATCCCAAATTAGTAGAGTATATTGATTGAAAATCAAGTAATATATATATACCAATATCCAATTACACAGAATGCATAACACGAAATGAAATAAACAAGAGGTTCAGAAAAATAACAGCACATACGTAATACAAGAATGAAGCAATGACAAAAAGAGGACAAAAATATACATTTGGGAGAACATTAAAGTCAAAGCCTGAACATGGTTTTAGTAGAGTCCATGATTTTAGACATTCTAAATGATAATCTTAGAGTTCTAATTTCGTAAAGTACTATAACAGTCATTCAGACTCTGGCTTGAGTTAACAAATCTCGACATTATGGACATTCATCTCAGGCTGACGGCATTGAAGTAATCATGTATTGTTTCATAGTGCTTTCACACAAACGAAGTATTGAATTCCGTAAGTCTAAAGTTAAACTTTAGGGCGCACAGTTTACACCCGCGCTCTGCAAGCGGGTTCCCTACAGAGCATCGGACCATCCCCATCCATCCATCAATAACATTTTCTATGCATAATTCAATATAAATTGCAACAAAAGAGAATATACAAAACACACAGCACATTCACTCACACTTATGCTCTAGACACGTATCATGTTAGTAATTATTAAGAATGTATGCTATTATAGTATTTTTGTATTTTCTTTCTGTGCAGTTGAACATATCTACTATATCTGAAAAAGTATTACCTTCTGCGTGAAGTCGGGGTACAAACGAGTTTTTTAATGACTCAGTCCTGAAATTATTGTTACAGCTGAATAAAATTTTTGATTGAGTAGGTCTACTTGGAATATTGAAAAAAAATTAAGCTAAGTAAATCAGGGCTGTCGCTTACCAATTTTAAAAATAAAAGAAATGGTTTAAAAAATTACTTTGTACACATTATTAATATACACAGATATCAACACCCCATCACCTCAAGGGTGCTTTAGGCGCTTTATAATACGTATTATTATTATTATGTATTCTATATATTCCTGATGAAGAAAGCATCGGTTTGGAAACATGTCGATATCTGTATATATTAATAAAGTGGTAAATACAAAATAATGTTTTAATTTATTTATTAATAATGACGTCACAAACTGAATACCAATCTTTTGAAGAAATTATTAAAAATATAAGTAAAGTCAGTAACAAGTCTTCTATCTGAGAGTATTAATATATTTAATTATTTCGTTAAGTAATTGTAATTTAGGTAATCTGAGTATATAGTGAATATATCTCAGAAATTTGTGGTATGATGAAGGAAGAAATCAAGAGAAAACATAATAAAGAACCATCCACGTTCCAATTTTACATAATACGTAATTTTGGAGTTATCTGATAAGAAAGAAAAACTACAAGAATTGGCAGTCAAGCTCCCATACTTTTACCCGATGTGAACACAGATGTATCCCTTATTCACCTGTACACACATCTCTTCTGAAAAAAAATGTGTATTTTGTTCACAAGTATTAGGAATTCGGTGAACCTTCGAATTGTTTTTAAATTGCTTTTAGTTTGCCATTGCTAAAACATCTGTATTGAGAATCGGTTATACCCTACGGCGATCTCAAAACCGTTGATTATGAGTAGTAATGATATATGAAAATTTACCTTTTCACATTGAACCTTATTGTCGGATAAATTCAACCTTCTCCTTCAAGTCATAGATTTTATTTTTAAATTCTTATGGCACTAAGATCTTAAAGGCATAATGGGTTCAGATACTTAATTCGCTTAGTGTAACACCACTTTATTTTGAGCATTTTTCCTACCGGTTTCGGAATCACCATTCTTTCTTCCGAGATAAATATAAAGTTAACATTTTTACAAAATCATGGCCAATGCATAAAAAAATAACAAATTTTCTGATTATGCTAACCACATAATTTCAAAGAACCATAGTTTTGATAAAGATATTGTCATAAATATTCTTTATATTAGCAACAAAGGAAAACTATTGGAAATTTAAAAAAATCCATAAAGAATAATTAAGACATAATTAATACCCATAAAAAACTGTCCTATTTTGAATATGTTCTCTTTCTCTTCCCTCGCTCTTTACTTACCCCCCCCCCCCCCCACAGTCAATCTAATCTTCCACCACCACTCCAACACCTAATGTATTGATCAAGATTTTGTAATAATGTTAAGATAGTATATATTTACCTTCAAAGAAAAAATGGTGATTCAGAAACCGGTCGAAAAAATACTAAAAATAAAGTGGTGTTACACTAAGGGAAATTATTTTATTTTTATAATGAACAACCACCGAGTTTTAGCTACATACAGTAGTGTATTTATTTCTCGTTAATAACTTCTAAAACGTATCCAACGAATTTAGCAGACAGGTTGGTGGGAATTTACGTTACCAACAATCGAACAATCGGTATGTTCGTATTTATCACCTAGTTTAATTCAGATAATAACGCCATGGCTGCGGTTGGGCTATTACCTATTACGTGTTATTTAGGTCGGAATTCATAATGAAATTATTTTCAATGAATACCTACCTACCTCAGTGTTGAAAAATATGATGTATAGGAACAGGAACTGTGCACCCGTTACGGCGGAAGTTAACCTATGGATGATTACGCGGTACATCAATATTCGTTATCTACTTCTTATTGATAGTTCCTCGACGGCGAAGGTAGTCAGGATCACATTTACTGCGAATAACTTCACTCTTATCTTAAAACAATAAAGTCGCCAAGTGCTTGTTTTATAAGTTGAAACTCAGTGGCGTGCATCGCCCCTTCCTCGGGAAAGATGTGACTCTTCAGCGATTGATTCAAAGTAGAGTTTATGGAGGTCTTGAAAGGGATTTTTTCGCATTTTTGTGATTATTTTGTGAATATTTTAAATCTTTTACACTTTTTTGTAAACGTAAATAAGGTAATTGAAAAGGAGAACCTATAGCAGCTGTTTAAAATAGCAAAGTATTCGCAAAAAAACTATCACGATAAAAAAAACGGTGTTTTAGTTCCTGTAAGAAGTTTTCAATTCACTATTGTCCTATTCATATTAGCAGTCAAAAGCTCTCAGCTACAATTTTCAGTCGTTGATGACGAGTCTCCAAAATTGTCACTAATGCTACTATGAAAGTTTTCATCGGCTAGAAAAAGACTCTAGAAGCTTTTTAACTTCGAATATGAACAGTACAACATCACAGCCAATTACGGCAGAAATGCCGCCCATAGGAAGCTTTTAAGCTAATTAAATTATTTATTATTTACAATCTCACCTCGAGAATATTTTTATAACATTTTGGCCTTTGTTTTCCGGAGCAAATTATTTTTTCCCGCCAAATAGTTGCTCCGCGCCATCACCGTGTGTTACCCCGCTCCTCTCTTGCTTCCTCCCACTCCCGAATGATATTTCTTTCTTCGCTCGAGTTCCATCACGTGTTTTATGGCGCTATTTTTAGTTTTGAGTCCGTTAACGCTTCGGATGCTGTCGATTACGTTCCCGCCATGTATCGTCAACCGGGGACCGGAAGCCGACGGAAGTCAGCGGAACATCAATCACTCTAACCACGCATAATCTAGACTTTAAGTAGAAGAAATATTTACTAAACGCAATTAAAATAAGGTCATCATACTCATTATGAAAAGCATAAATCGTGAATTTGCCGTCAGAAGTTGGTAAGTCCGCAAAGCACACTGGTGAATATGGAGTAATCGCAGATTGGTTGGATCTTCCGTATAAAATCTGACTTACCAAACCGCAACTTTTCAAGTAACCTGTAATATGATATTTTTCCTGCTTTAGTGTACGAGTAGTTTCAAACTATTGCACGTGGTGAAATAAAAAGTACTAATTATTCTTACCTAGTTAGTTTCACGTCTCCAAGTACAGACCACGATTGTAAAACAGCATTGATTCAGGTATCGACATCAGTAATCAGGTTGCTAACAAAACGATGAATGACGAACATAAAACTAATTCATACAAATAAAATAAAACTGTGAACTGTTCGCTTCTTGACCCATTCATAACAAGTAAATCAGTATTAGTTATAATACAACAGGAGTTGTCTGTGATGTTGAACACTTCAGTGAACCATATTCTATATTTCATATTTGCCAGATCTGTACAGTGGGAAACGTGAAGCTAATAAGAATCGTGGATTACAAAGTAGTATTCAATAACGGTGTACGGAACAAGACCTCGTCAACAACCATGAATGACTGAATCTTGAGCAACATCATTAAAAAAATATTTGTCTTTTTGTATGACTTATGCAAATTTGTAAATATTTGTCTTTTTGTATGACTTATGCAAATTTGTGCAAGAGTGTATTCGGTGCATATTTTTCTATGCTAGTAAGTGGTACAATTCTTTTGTTCTATAGTTCTTTGTTGACATTAGCTTAAATATGCAGTCTTAGTAATTTTTTTACTTATTTACCTAACCTTGTCGGGTCCCAATGTAGCGATCCTGATATCGATGAAACAAGAACCTATGAAAAGAACTCGTAATATTAAACTTTCACCAAAACATAAAAAATTATTGAAATTTTGACCGTTCACATAATGACACAGTTTGACACGGATAAAGCTAGAGAACAGTAGGATGGAGCAAAAGAAAATCATTATTGTGCAATGCACATATTTGTCCATGAAAAGAAGTTATCACTACTGTAACGTAATTTTTAAAATTTGATTAGGTAAATTCTCCAACAATTCCAACATTAAATTCAATATTTTCCGACAGGTGCCCGCCCTAAGCGTGGCGTACGTGAAAATTAAATGTAATTATCTATCATTTCTGTCGTAATTTTCATGTAGGATGTACCTACCTAATAATATAGTGATTGTCTGTACGCTATCGTAAACTTTTCTTATACGTGAGTATTCAGCAGGTTCGACTATTATTTTCTACAAAGTCATAACTCATTACTTTTATAGTTATGTGAAACATTAAGTCATAAAATTGTACATTGTCTTTTAAATCATCTAATCTCTATAGAATACGATTTCCAGCCTTTAACTGAAAGAATACTCAGGGGTGATAATTCAGTAATTAACTTGTGTGAAAAGTATTCAACGGGTAACACCAGTACTAAGAATTCAAAGAGTAACATCGGTGGAAAGCGATCAATAGGAATCGATATGTAAAATTTAGTAGGTTATATCAGTGGTTAGAATTCCACAGGCGACATCAGGAATGAGCGGTAAACAGGTAACAGCGATGTTTAGATTTCAGAAGGTGATATCAGTGGTAAGAATTCAATAAGGTAACATTAATAATAAGCAATTTTTAATTATCTGTTGAAGTTTAAAAAACCTCATTGTAATATTTAATCATTGAAGTACGTAATATTAACATAACCTAAATAAAACATGAAACCGACAACAAAACAACAGAAAATAAAAAGATATCAGTCGCATCTGGGACACGAACCCAGGACCTCTGTCTTTTCGGGACAACCGCTTTACCAACTTAGCTAATGAGGTCAGTTCAATTTACGTCATCTTCATCGATATCATATCTCAAATGACTTTGTCAATATTATCCTACATTTTTAATCCCAATGTCCCAGATGCGACTGATTTCTGTTGTTTTTTTTCGGTTTCATGTTTCATTTAGGTTATGTTAATATTATCTTCTTCAATGATTAATAATAAGCGATCAAAAGGTAACATCGATATTTAGAATTCGGTGGGCGACGTTGTTGGTTACAATTCTCCTCGCCACCAAGCCTATGATGATTTAATTTTTAAAACACTAAAACCTCCTGTTTTCTTTGTGAAAGTTCAAACGACCCCTTATTTGATTTCAATGGTGGTCATTTGCGACCCAATTCAAAATACGGACACGCTTCATGTCTTGTTTATGGAAATGCTGAAGTTGACACGAAATTTCAATAATTTGAACGAAAACGTATTGAGGAAGCCTTACACATACACCCAACGAATCCATACTTGCCTACTGCCTACACATACGTGCTGATGACCTTTTATGGGTTAATGTTATGTAATCGAAGTACCTACGGAAGTGCCCGTATTCACAAAACAGGCATTTTCATTATCATTTGGCATTTTACTTAGATCTCTTTGGTTGACCCCATTTACCCAAAAATCAAGTCAAAAAGTTGCATACATAATAATTACCACTTTTAGTAGGAATGTCAAGCTTATAAAAAAAACGTGAAGTGGAACTTTCGCGCTTGTTTACCGAGCTCAGTAATTTACTAACAATCTTAAATTATAGCTTATACTATTTCTACTATCAACATAAGTATCATTATTATCATTAAATGAATGCTGGATATATCCCCGAGTTGCTTCTACTATTCTTTATTATTTCATCATTTGCTGATTCTTTCCCACTTCCAAAGATTTTGGCTTAACTACCCCATCGATCCAGCAGATTTTGATTGTACGTATATTTTAAAATATATATTCTGCAGGTAATTTAAGAGACTATCTATTAAACTGGGAGTTTGTCCCCATCGATCCAGCAGGTTTTGATTATACGTATATATTAAAATATATATTCTGCAGGTAATTTAAGAGACTATCTATTAAACTGGGAGTTTGTCCCCATCGATCCAGCTGGTTTTGATTATACGTATATTTTAAAATATATATTCTGCAGGTAATTTAAGAGACTATCTATTAAACTGGGAGTTTGTCCCCATCGATCCAGCAGGTTTTGATTATACGTATATATTAAAATATATATTCTGCAGGTTATTTAAGAGACTATCTATTAAACTGGGAGTTTGTCCCCATCGATCCAGCTGGTTTTGATTATACGTATATTTTAAAATATATATTCTGCAGGTAATTTAAGAGACTATCTATTAAACTGGGAGTTTGTCCCAGTACATATTTGGCATGTGCTCAAAATGTGTTCTCGTGATAAGGAACTAGTAGGTCGTTTATTTAATGTAAAAATTCCATAGTAAAAGGGGTCAAAGATTTTGTATTTTCTTCCGATTGCAGTTGGGCTTATCGGGATACATAGGTCTCTCATGCTCTCCGGGTAATCGGCACGCCGCTCCACTAGTAAAAATCATAAAACCAAATAATCAAATTTAATAGAAAGGTTCATTTTCCATTTTCATCAATTTACGCTATCAATGGTTATAAATTCGTCGAGTTTTAGTATTGATTTGATTTGAAAGTCAAGTGTCGTTGGACCTACCGGATCAACCGACGGTCTTTTAACGGTTTCCGTGGTTGAGTGGTTACAATCCTTGACTACGAATCCTGAGGTCGCGGGTTCAAATACCGGAATGCGCAAGTAAATTTTATTTTGATTAAATTGAGTAATTTTCACAATGTATTAAAATAATATGTATCCAGAATTAAATAGTTTCAAATAACCTAGCTCTACTCTATGAAAAAATCGTACTAATGCATGCTTATATTATTGCATGCATGCTTATATTAACATTGTTGTGCCAAATATGTCAACAACATCAAGTATTTGTTCCTCAGATGCTGAATCTGTCACATAGGGGAATAATATTGCGACGCTGAAGTTGAATTGTCACAATAAAATGGTAGGTACTGTCTTGTCCTACCAGTTACATGAAAATCAATCAAATATAGCAGTTCAGGGGTATAAAACATTGAATCAAAAATCTTAAATAAACATGTTAAATCGGAAATAAATCTACGATAATTTAAAAAAAAAAATTTAATGTAAAGTAGATAGTCGTAGTCTTTGCATTCTCTAGAAACACCCATTCTAAAATTTACATATCTTAAGAATTTACGTTGGATTCTTTCAATAGAGTGTGCATGAACTTCATAAATCGGATACCAAACTGTGGAATTGTATTCGATATGATTCCTCACTAGTGACATATACAATGTTTTTTTTTAATCTATGTGAGTCTTATTCGCGTTAGCTTTTCTTCGGGAGTTCACATAAAACCACAACTTTATACAACCGCTTATTATTGAAAATAACCACCGGCCATACCCCTTTTAAATCTCCACATGTGGGAAACAGATTTATAGGTTATAGCAAAATCATTCATTCCTTTATGTTCCTCTCGTAAGATTCGTAAATTGAATGATGCAAGTCCAATTTATTGAATAATCAAAATATCTTGTAATGTCAAAACGGTATATTCCCGCCATCAGTTTAATATGCTATCGATTTTTTCACGAATCGATAACTACTTCGGATAGGGGTTACTCTTTATTACAAGGGGGAGCGACAGATGGAACACCAATCAATATTATTCATTACTTGGAACACACAAATAAAAATTACAGGCGTTATTCAATAAATTATGTTGTTACAAAATAGTTCAAATGCACGGTGTTTTGAGCTTGTTAATATGTATATATCCTTACTAAACAAGGGTTAATCGAATTGGATAAACTTCAAATTTATCCGTATTTGTTTATTTTATTATGACTTTTTTTTTTATATGATTACCGCTCAAGAGTTCCAATTGCTCCCTGCTAACCGGAGCTACTGAGACTATGGCATCCCCAATTGTGGTATGTTGTGAGGCTAAAGGGTATGGGGAGGGGAAATAGATGAGTAGAGGAAGGTGGGAAAGTACCTGACTATTCAGATCTGGTCACAAAACACAGTTAAAGCCATTTCAAGCAACGTTTCGATTCTGAAAGGTGGTCTTTCATCGGGGCGATTCTGAGAGTAACTACCACTCTGACATTTGCCGGAAGTACACCATATATCATTTTATGTTCTTTTACTAAATTAAATTAACTTTCGCACGCCGGGATTCGAACTCGCTACCTCCGGTTTCTTAGTCGAGGACCCAACCCCCCAACATCGTCGTAAATCCGCCACAAATTTTTCTGCGTTTCTTTTTTTTTCATACACATAATATTAACGATCGTTATTTCAGTTATTTATAATATTATTGGTGTAGTACAAATATTTTATTACAGAAAAGAGACGAAGTAAATCTTTCATCAAATTGGGTAAATTAAAAAAAAATGTTTACCTCCTTTTAGACTGTTGAATATTCAGACACGTAATTAATTATTCGAGTTTATTTCCTCACAAGGTAAAATGAACACAATTGCATGATATCAATTCCAATTTTTTAAAAAACAAGCATACTTCACAACTTTCGTAGTGAAAAATGCGTAAAAGCATTTTATAATTGAAAAATGACACATATTTTTATACCAAAATGTTAAAAGTAACTTCGATGTTCAATAATGTATGGTATTTATGACGTGTATAGATATTGAACACACGTGTTCACATCGTGTAGCGTAGCGCACGCACACGGCCATGTAGTTCTGTGCTGTGGGGGGAGGAATAGTTGGGGGTGGAGTTGGGGTGACCCCCTCGGCAGGACCCCCAACGCAAAACTCTCCCCCTCCCCCACTTGTGGGGCTACGACGGATCTCGTTACATCGATCGATCACTACTTCGCCACTAGCTGTAATAAGCTCTATTCCACTCCGGATATCTGCCCAAAGTTTGCGCTATCCACCAAATGAAAAACATTATATTAAAATTAAAAGCTTATATACAAAACTAAGCTGATTAAATAAATGTTCGTAAAATGAGGGAGATTTTTCAATTTATTTTCTGTATCTTGGGACAGCTATAGAATAATTTGAGTAAAATATACCAAACACATAAAATTCAGACATTGCAGTCAAGATCTCTGTCCGTTGGCAGACAGTCCTTTACATGGGTGCAAACTCACAGCTTCGCAGGTCAGAATATTTTTATCGTATGTGAAACACAACATAATTTAATTAAAAAAGATCCTAACTTGCGAAACTGTGAACCTCCATCCATGCAAAAATCCTCAAACTCAATCTGCCAAAAAACAAGGACTTTGACTTGGCAACTGTTCGTTGTATGTAAGTACGACGCTAAAGTCATACCGCTGATAGCTCCACAATAATATTCACTTTTTTTTATTTATTTAATATAATACATATAAAATATTTAATAGTAGAGATATATCTTAATAGCTAATTACAAATAAATATATAAATTTATTTAACAAAAAGTGCCCAACTCAATAGAGAAAGATTTCTCGTATTTGAGTTAGGGAGCACCGCCATCTAACGACAGTAGTGAAAAAATCAATAGAAAATAAAAGTACATCAAGAATGTAATATAGATAATGTTTGTGTTGTTGTACACGATATTTACTACAAAATAGAAGGCTGAAAGTATGTGGTACTATAATTGCAACAATAAGACGCATACAAGATATAAACCTCTCTTTGATATTTAATAGAAAGACAGGTTAAAATTAAACTCTCGGCGGTTGCATTATGTTATACTCGTATTTTTGGGCTGCACAATCAAACCCACAAATTCCAGACGCCCCGAAAACGGTCAATATAAATTATTAAAATTTGAAGCTTCATTCAAAATTCGAATATGCCGTCAATGAGGAGTCTGAATTGGGAAACGCTTCAATTGCTTTTATGAACGAGCAATAAGCAACATTGATCATTTATATTGACCGTCCCGGAGCGCTTTAACCACTAACCTATACATACCGTCATCTTATTAGATCATGACATTAAAGTAACAAGTTATCGGTAGATTAGTTAAATTGGTGATACTTTTAATTATTTCTAATTTTAAATCATGTTGGAATTCCATTTTTATTTGATTTTCTTTGTGATATGTCACAAAAAATCATATTAGTCACACTTTTGTCAAAAAAATTAACGTAATTTTTTTTAAACGTCGTTTTCGTTGTTTCGTTTTTCCCGTACCTTTAATCGCGAATAAAACTCACTCAGACATCCCTTTGTTGAGACTTTGAGAGGTCACCTCTATGTGTAATTTATCATTTGACAGTACCCCGTACATACTCTTTGCAACTCGTTTTTATCCTTTATCTCGTCCAGTCTTCGTTACCGACAGGATCTCCCGTGTACACGGGGGTTACTTCGGCAGGTGACGGTTAAAATGCAAATTGAACTCGGATAGCGCACCGGTCGGCGATGGCAAATAATACTACGCCACATTACATATCGTGTTATTTCACTAGTGATAGTCAAATGTCCGCCCCAAAGGAAGTTCGCACCGCACCTAACGGTGTCGAGGCACAATGTTAATGAAATGATAGCAGACAAACAGTTCATTAACCCGAAGAGATAAACGCTGAAACTGCCTCTAATAATGAAAATTAAATGTACTTTTTTTAAGTAAGTCTAAATTCAATGGACACAATGGTTTTTTTTAAATTTTTTTTTATCCAAAAAAGTCCCGATTAACTACTTTTTTGTAGTTTGTCTAACGGGAGCTTGTTATTTAAAATATAAAATTTACAGACAAGGTTACAAAATATGTAAAATAAAAACATTAAAAAAAACAATATATAAAAAAAAACATATGTAACAAGCTTAAAACATAAATATTTATCAAAAATATTACTCTAAAATATTCTGCAAAAACATGTTTAAAAAATGAATAAAATGAAAGCATAACGAAAGCAATAAATCATAAATAAAATAATATTTCCTTATTTCTAATATAAATAGCTCCTTTGTAAAGTATTGAAGTACCTGAAATGTAAATTATTGAAATAATGAAATATTTAACTTCAGTAAAATTAAAAGTAAACAACAGTAAATAGTTCAGAACTAAATGTTTGTCTTTCCCAGTTTTGTTTAGGTTTTTTTATCCAGTTAAGATCTTTTCCCTAAAAGTCATGAAATGTAATTAATAAATTCAGTCAATTTAAATAAAACCATCAGATGGTAATAGTAATAAGGCCAAAGTGGCCGGAGTACTAGTTAGCCAGAACACATGAGGGTTATTTGTATAAGCCCCAGCTAGTTAGAGGATTACGAAAGAATCCGTAAAATCAAAAAAAAAAAAAATTCTATGCCAGTTTTCTTACCCATATACAGCACAGGTCTAACCCACCCTTTTTGAGAAATCGATTTTTTTTTAAATGTCCACCTATTTTTAATGTAATATGAATAAAAAATTATCAACCCTCATTTCCACTAGATAAAAAAGATTATGATTTAACCTTAAAATACAAGTTTGAAATCTTTCAATATACTATTCTAATGACATCCACAAAAAGGAAGGTTTACTGTAATATTTATAAGACCCCCATATATTTCATGGCCGATAAAAAACGCCAACTTTTCAATCGTATTTATATCCATTGTGAAAATGTGTGATTATTTTTACTTACAATTGTTTTATTCCGGTATATGGAGAGGTTAGTGCAGTCTCACATATTCCATATAGATTATAAATACATTGGTATATAAAAAGATACATTAAGTGAATAAAATACGTAGACACGAAATACAAACAAATTGTACTAAATAAATCAAAATGAAGCCTTTAGGGAGCTGTGACATTTAGATTGTAACTAACTAACCATCACGCCGTTTCCCTGCAGGGGTAGGCAGAGAGGACGGACCGCCAAACAACTCGATCTTGGCATACACTTCTTGCTTCATTCACATTCATACAACGCCTCATACATTCTCTTCTGTTATTCCGACTTCTGACATGGCCCGACTCGAGTATTTGATTCACTTGATCGTGCCATGTCTTCCCCGGGCGTCCCCGGCCTCTTCTTCCATTCACATTCGCGTCATATATTCTCCCTACACTCCTTTCTTCGTTCATTCGCTCTACATGCCCAAACCATCTAAGCGTCCCTTTCTTAATCTTGCTCACTACGCTTACGCTTAAAATGTTGAGCATTTAGATTGTGAGAGGCCAATATCTTTCTCCACTATGTGTCGATGCTATGGGCTGGACTGAGGAGGGCTTCCATGATGAGGATATTCCCGGAGCTGTTTATGCTTTCCCTCATTCCTGCCACCCTGGATCTTATAAGGGCTGCAAAACCGGAAACTCGCCGTTCCATGAACATATTGGAAGCGCTGCAGTATCTGGGGAGGCCAAATATTATACGGAAGGCGTCATACCACTCTTACGCTGGCGATTTCTTTTAATATATTTAAAAGTTTCTAACCTACAAAAACAGTACTGATTTGATGTTTTGCCATTAAAATTGGATAAAGTCATAAAGAAGCAATGTAAAAATCATATTGGTACCGTCTCATACGAGCATTCATGTTATGACATGACACACAATACATCATACATGTGTGAATGTATTCATGTTTCATGTGTCGGTGGTGGTGTAATTTCCTACATAATGTGCGCCGCGTACGTCATGATGTATGCCGTGTGCCTGTGTGTGTTTGTCCCGTGCATGTAATGTACAACGTTACGATAGTAATATAGATTATATCCTTCGGCAAAGGTGCTCGTCCACTTTATTCACATGAATATTTATCGAAATACACTGAAATGTTTACAGGAATTTTCAACCAGCTGTTCACACTTCACACTGCATAGACTTGCGGTAAATACGCGGCGTGTTTTTCTCGCCATCAGTTCCAAAGACTGTCGGCTGTTGGCGTTGACTCGTCCACTGAAATATCAGAAGAAATTAGTTATTGTGCAATCATATTTAAAAGCGAAGAAACACATTTTTCTCGTTTATACATGCCATACGTCCAGATTCAGGCAGCATCATTCCTTATCTAAACCATGAGCTAATTCAAACGGATATTGCTTATTCTCTCATTGATGCAAAGAGTACGTAAACAATAACATAAGTTCAATATATTCATATTGTGCCGATAGTTGGAGAATTGCTCTGTAAAATTTGAAATTTTATCGTATTATTTGCATTGCGTAAATTTTGATCTCGATGACCCTGAAACAGACAAGGGAGTCTGCAAAGGAGCATAAACGATGTAACCAGTGTATTAAGCCACCCCATTGCAATCTACAAAAAAACTTGCATAAAATCCAAAACTACCCCTCTGGAAGTTTAGAGTTTGGAACCCTAGTATATTGTATTTACAAGTCAGTGTTGAACAGAACAGAGCAACAGCCCCCCTTTTTCAGTGCACATTGCCCCCCTCTCCGAGTAGGGGATGGGGTTGGGGATGGGGGATGACGACCACCTCCCCTCGGCTTACTGCCCCTGGCCTAACCACCCCACTACCTCCTGCCCTCCCCCCCTGCCTACTCCTCACCATATTTCACCCCTGTAAAGTATTTAGTAGCCTCGCGTCACCATGTTTAGAGTGTCACCATCGCAAACAGGGTTGTCATGCGAACAATTTCAGTCACACAAATGTTTTAATTTCCTGGCGATCATTGGTATTATCACCTTATCATGCGCCCATGTTCTAATTCTATTATAGAGCAAGTTGAAAGGCTTGTAAAGTCCCAATAAAACCTTTATTCTAACTAATGAACTTGTCGCCAGTCCATTAATTTGTTGTCAATAATTCATTGACTGAGTTGAGTTTTCGTCTGTCACCATCAGTAATAGCAATTTTTTTTACATTTTAAAATTGTACCAAAATTATAATTATTTTTTTTAAAGATTATTAATTTAATTCGTAGATTGCTTTCTAAAAATAAACTAGTTGTATAGAAATACTAGTATGTCGCAGAAAAACACATTAAAAGGTGAGACGTTTTGTTAAAATACTTATCGTATTTATAGCAATATTGTTAATAGAGCCCTCTGTACACTGAAAATTTCACGTTTGCGATAATGCGCATTTTAACGAGAAAACCCGAAATTCGCAATTTTCGGTCAAATAACGCGAATTTTTATATTTTTTCCCGATTATCCGCTGTTTTAAAATACTAAAAAAGTAAGATTACATATTCTAAATATTTATTTGTTTATGGATTTGAAGAGCTTGAATAGCAATAAAATGGAAAGCAGCTCACCTATGTCGAAAATCCAGCAAACTGTCATTCATTTTTCATTTTTTTTTAAAACGGATTCTACCACTTTTTTGCTTCACAATACCAAAAAATGAAAATAACCACCGCTTTTGCTAAAAAACTACGCGAATTTCACAAAAAATAATGCGTATTTTTCAGGTCCCAGTTTATTAATATTCTAATAATAATGTGATGCACCATTGACACACATAAAAATATATACATTGCTACGTTTCAACGCCGCTATTTTTAGATCGTATTTGAGACATGGACTAGGTTTCGCTAGTGGGTACCCAAAATTCATCATCTTTAAAAAATGTATATACATAAATTATTAAATTAAGTAGTAATAAAATGCTACAAAACAAACTTGTTCAGGGTCTAAAATACTAGGAAACAGTGGTGGTAGAATAAAATTACTGTTTTTAATAATTGTAATACCACAAAACCGTTATTTTGTTATCAATGAAAAAATACTAATTAATTTATTTTAATAAGAAACAGTCGATTATGACATATTTCAACTATTTATTTGTCATGGTAATTATTATATAGACATTGTATTAATCACTGAAGAAGATAATATTAACACATCCCAAATGAAACACGAATCCGAAAAAACAACAGAAAATAAAAAGTCGCATCTGGGACTCGAACCCAGGACCTCTGCCTACCGGGGGAAACCGCTTAACCAACTTAGCTAATAAAACCAATTTACGCCATCTACACCGATATCATACTTCAAGTTCGAGATCTGTTAATATTATCCTCCATTTTAAATCCCATATTATTGGCTGCTATCCTTATGATGATTGCAAAGTTCTTCCCGAACACAATTGCAATCGGAATAGAGTCTCGGATATACCTACTCGATTTTTATTTGTATTAGACATCCATTGACTTATTTTAAGTCTGGAAAGAAATATTCAATTTTTTTTAATTTTTTTTTATAACTTATTGAAGTTTGTAAATCTCATTGTAATATTTATGAGATGTGTTAATATTATCTTCTTCAGTGATTAAATATTACAATGAGGTTTACAAAATTCCATAAGTTACAAAAAAAATTGAACATATTATTAAGTTTAACCCTGCATCCAAAAAACGTGAGTAAATTCTCATAATTAATTCAAGCGATCGCCTAAATACCCCCACAGTCGCTAGCCGCTAGCGGAAAATATAGCGTGAAAATTTCAGTTGATGGATATTGTAATTTCAACTGAAACTCTTCATATCCTCTACAAAATACTTTGTATTGGGTTATATGAATACAGTACCAAAGGTTCCAATGCTCGGAGACGAAGAATCACCTCAATGCTATGGAATCTTCTAAGGCGAAACGTTTGATGGGAGGGTAAGAAAGCGAGAAAGAGGAATATTATGAGAGCCTGGCTGGTCATTTATGGTCACCGTATATCAGTGGCGTTCTTTGCCCTATGACCAAATATAGGCTGTACGAGTATATAGTTTTTCAAGTTCGGATGTGAATTATTGTGCATTGAATATTTGAAAATTACAATTTTATTATTATTTTCCGCTGTTATAGCCAACTGATTAAATGTGCGTATAAGTTCCTCGTTAAATTCATGGATAAAATACATTTTCATTAGAAATTTGTCGCCTTATAAAAAAAATTCTACAACTTCTGTTTATGGTTAAATTTACTTGGGGTAGGCACGGTTTTTCAGTCTTTATGAACTGCACGCCACTACTACACATAGCTGTAGCCATTTCTAAAAACGGTTTAAATCTTCTCGATCGTGTCTACAAGGCGATACTGAAATAATTCATAAAAGAATTCCTTTCCGAATCCGTTGAATACGAAATTATTTCGCAATAAATAAACACTGACAATTATTTTAATGTTTGACTGAATATTTTAAATCATATTTTTTTGTTATTTACTAAAGTTATTTACTATTAAGCGCACTTGAGGTCAACCTTCACAAAACCGCGCTATACGAGTATACTCGTAAATTAACTGTTATTATTATTATTATTATTTACCTACTTCATTTCGAATATTGCTTAACCTTCGTTATTGTGTAGCTACATCGCTAAGACCGTTGTTTTTTTAATGAAAACGGTTTAGGTACGCAATTATCCAACCGTCAAACTTTTTAAATAAATGAAATCGAGGATGATCTGAGAATTTCGTGTCACCTAACGAGTATTTTTACTTTCATTAAAATAGTTTTGTTATTTTTACTTAATCGCAGATATTTTTAGTAACATTCTATTACCCTCACATGTATGACTCTATCGGTGGAAGTTTCCAGTAACGTATTCTACGAACCAGTGACTTGACGCGACTTTTCGAATGATTTTCATGAAAAAAAAGTTCGTTTGGTAATTTTACAAACGAAATTTTTATTTCAGTTTTATATTTGGAAAATGCTGTTAAAAAGTCACTACCCGACTGAATTAGGATCTAGAGTAAATATATTATGGCGACTGACTGGAACTTGTGCCTGTCACCAGTAGCGGCTCGTGACTTTTGAGTGAGCTAGAGTGCTATGATTGAAAAATACGTCGTTATTGATTTTGTTGAAGCTGAAAATGATTTTTATTTTTTTTCAAAATTTCAATTTTTTGTAATTATAATGGTAGGACAGTTCCCTACAGTGCCCTACATACTATCTAAATCTCCATACAAAAATTTTAAATTTTGGATAAAATAAAAATTATTTTCGGCTTCAAAAACATCAATAACAATTTACAGAGTGGAAGATACTCTCAGTATCTCCCTGGTGAAAGACCACCATTCAGAATTGAAACGTTGCTTGAAATGGTTTTTAGCCGTGTTTGGTGACCAGATCTGCATAGCCAGTATTCAGATCTGGTCACCAAATCCTCTCCCCAATACCTTCAGCCTCACAACATTCCCCAATTGGTAATGCCCTAGTCTCACTGGCTCCAGACGGTTGGGAGCAGTTGGGACGCTTGTGCGGTATTCTTATAAAAACAAATAAAATAACGTCGTATTTTTCAATCTTAGCACTCTAGCTCACTCAAAAGTCACCAGCCGCCACTGCCTGTCACCACTCGGAAGAGAAACTTTATGTTGGTTAAAATGACCGTGTTTAATGACCGAGGGGCCAACTTGCGTTAGTTAACGCAAAAGATACAGACTTGGCCCCCAGATCGGAATAACCAGCTATACAACCTTCCTCTCCACACTTCCATCGGACTCGCAACATTTCTTTGGGGATGCCATAGTCCCATTGTTTCCGGGCGGGACTCACAAAATAAAGAGAAAGCAATGGAAATACATTTTTTACAATATACATCAATGACGTCTATTGAAAAATTGACAGTACGCGTGGTAAAGAAAAGGCGAGTTTTCCCTCTAATTACACGAAGCCTATTAGAAGCTAGGTCTCACGTTGAGACATGACAGTTGTATAAACAGACTTATGAAATTATTAAATGCCATGGCTTGATGTTAATGAAGCGATAACACGGGGCGGAGCTCTCATGATTGGTAATTATGTCAAGTGCTTCGTAATAATAAAAACACATTATTGTGGTGGAAAGGCAGCCTTACGTCGCAAATTTCACACATTTTAATATCGACCACAAAGTATCGATCGACTTACTGTAGGTACCTTAAAATGTCAAGTTAACCTTTTTAATAACATAATTTTCCGCTCTCTTTCTGAAAATAGGCTCCCTTTTCGCTTAGTAATGAGAAAAAACCTTGAAAATTCCGTCCGCTTTTCTTCATCATGAAAGCATCCTTTGAAATATCGTTTTCAATGTAAAACTATGCAGAAACTTTTTAACTGCTAAACTAACTAAACATAAATAAATAGAAACTAAACAGACTTTATTATTAGGAAATTGGGGACGTTGGTATAATTGTAATTACTTTATTTAAGTACTTGTCTATATTACTATGCTGGTATAACTAGAGTTGATCATTCTATTTTTCATAAACTTGTCTATATTACTATGCTGGTATAACTAGAGTTGATCACTCTATATTTCATATACTTGTCTATATTACTAAGCTGGTATAACTAGAGTTGATCACTCTATATTTCATATACTTGTCTATATTACTAAGCTGGTATAACTAGAGTTGATCACTCTATATTTCATATACTTGTCTATATTACTATGCTGGTATAACTAGAGTTGATCACTCTATATTTCATATACTTGTCTATATTACTAAGCTGGTATAACTAGAGTTGATCACTCTATTTTTCATATACTTGTCTATATTATTGGCCAAGCATCATAACCTCTCCTGTCACTTGTTAAATTACTGTCGACCGAACGGGTCTAAATAAATAACTCTATAATCAACTAAACGTCGTTCGTATTTATAGTGCACAATACTACAAAACTATGTGTTTCTCTTCTATCTTCTTAATAATTTCGGATACGTACCTCCATATAATCGTAATCTTTGATACGGCGCCTACACAGAGGGACTTTTAAATTCATTAGAATAGAAATTAGTCTGAAGAATATTTAAACGACGAATTCTCCACTCTCCAAATGTTCCTTCAATTATCATTCCTTCACTAGAACCCCCTTTCTCTTATATTCTTGCATTCGCTTCAGGTTTCTGTGTATACCAACTGGATCAACCTCCTCGCCATCCTCAGTGCAGATTTCCTCAAAACTTATCAACATTCAGTTCTCACGGCGAATCGATAATGTTCTTTGGATTGCGTGGTACAATCATAATATCGTATTCTAACAGGAATAACAATCTTGACACATAAAGAAAAACCATTCGCCCCCATTCTCACCCTCAAACACCTTCAGTTTTAACTTAATTGTTTACAAATAACACTTCAATGGCTGACGGTATAAAAACAAAACCACCTCTCTTTTCACAAATATTATTTCTTCTTTTATTGTGTAGAAAAATAAACACGAAAGTGGTGGATTGAGAATAGGGTAACGCGGGGCAAGCTCATCAGTTATTGACAGCACTTTCATTTAAGTGATTAGACTGTCTGTTTATGTTGAAGGGCTTACCCCAACAGGCCAGCACATTCCCAGTGGGCCACTTTACCCACTCCCCCGCCCTTGCCTGTACCTACTACAACTTACTCACACAACTAGAACACACTCGTACTCTTTTATCTATTATATTCCGAACTTATGAATAAAACCTGTTTTATGTATTTAGAGGAGAGAGGGACATCCTCCTCAAAGCTAAGCCGATTGAGACTCAGAAACGAAATTCGGGGATTTGTGAATTAATTTGAAATCTGACTGCAGTGTATTGAATAAGGCGGCAATCGAATGGGCCACAGCTCGGGGCGCAAGCCCTTTCGGGACCTGTGGCGTCATAGGTCAAACATATAATGTAAACCCAAGGAAATATACCACGATAACTTTACTCATCGACTGTGGTACCGTAACGTGGCAGTCTACTCGATGTTTTTTTTTTTATTTATATGTATTTAGCTTTATAAAACATAACACATATGATTGAGGTCTGTCTCACTGGGAAATTCCTGCATTGAAACAGACGAACCCAAAATTTGAACCCAGTGATTGTGTGGTCGACTTATACCACAGAAAATAATTTTTTTTATGTATTTAAGTTTATTTTGTGGAATAATATTTTTTTTGTATGTATAACTTGTATTATTATTTAATTTTTAAAAAATCGTTTTGTGTACAAAAGTTTTTTGCTAGGTAAATATTATTTTATGTATAGGCGCGTCTTTTCCGGGTGATGTGATGATTTTGTTGACGTATTTTACAATGATGGTTTTAGTGATATCGTAAAAATATATTGATTATTTAAAAATATGTAGAGTAGAATCATTTCAAAGAGATTCTTGCTTGCTGTATCGTAATACTACCGCGGGGTAAGGGGGGACTGCGGAAGGGTGTTCCAAACTATTTCGAATCAACTTAAACCACTGTCGGTTGGCACAAACATTCAAACGTGCGCTTTTTAAAATGATTTGCGTGCTGCAATTTTTTTTAAACGGTTGCTAGTTTATAAACACGAATGTATTTGCTATTGAAGAGTAAAAAAATGTTCGCCTGCGGCGCAGTCAACCCTTATAACACGCACATATTCTTCTGAGAGAAATATTTGCTAAACTTCCGTTGTAAAGGCGAGTGAGCCCGTTTCACAAAAAATGTTTGTCGTCGTGTCACTGATTCTATACCATCTTAATGTAATTTTTCCAAAAATAAGATAAAAGAAGCAATTCTTTATAATAGGATGTTTCTATTTTTATAGTCTGGTGTCCGGTCTCTCTGTCCAGACCATCATCACGGCAATCTGACGCTCTAGAACAAAGTAAGAAAAATTAATACATTATTGTTGTTGGTGTCATTGGAGCGCTTTCTACATATTATAATATCACAAGTATTTATTTATTAAAACCCGTATGAATTATCCTTTAATGGGCATATATTACTATGTAGCTGCTAAACAAAGTGCTTTCCTATATGAGTATTATGATGTATGTACAGGTATCTCTCACTCACCTTTTTTTAGATTATTTATGCACAGTATGTAGTTGGATTAATCTGCCAAATGGACGTAGTATGGATGTAATTTTTTTCTAGCGTTGATCGATTGTAATAACATGTTCTCGTATATTCGTTAATCATCTTTATCGGTCTTCCCGATCATTTGAAATGGTAAGTAATGTAGGTAATGTGAATTACTCAAATTATTGTAAAAGCATGCCGTACTAAAATAGACAATCTATAAAAATGTATAACGCTTTAGGCGCTAGGCACTTACACTAAACGATAATCATACAGATTAGTGTATTACTTATGCGTAAAATAAGTACATTATCAAAAATATTAAAGCTTACGTGAACTATTTAAGTAATTCAGTGTTACTCTCACCCTTGTCGAGAAGTCGAGCGAAAGCTCCGATTGATTCACTCCCTCCCCTCCGAACATCACTTACACTACTGTAAAAGTCATTTTATCGGTGATACAAATGCCTCGCATTATTTGTCAACCCCCCGAAACAATAACTAAAGCGGTGTTGTACACTACTCTATGTCTTCTCGGCATGGTAGAGTACACTACTGATATATAGATAACGCATTCTCCCGTTCGAAGATTGCCATACTCCTCTCTAAGTAACCCTAAGTGGGTGTTGAAAATAAAACTGCTCCGTGAAGCACTACAAACACTTAGCGTCGATAAACGGAACCAGCGTTTTAAATAATTACCACCGAAAGGTGGTCATCACTGCCGTGCACTGTGTATCTCTCATCTTTCAGATATTATTTGGACTTTAATGATATTCTTAAGAAGTAATTATTTGCTTTTAACAATCACAGCATTGCATCGTATGTCGCAGAGAAAACAGCGGAGAAGATAGTAGAAACTTGTTATAAATATATGAAGAAGTTCTTTGTTGCAGAAAGTTTCAGGTTACTTTTCATTCTTCGCATTGTAATTGTCGGAAACCGCGCTGAATCATTATTGTTTGCTGTAGTTTGTTTATATTTAGCACGCGCCTTGGTCGGACAGACGTAAATATTTATATCACCATCTCGCTACAAGGATTTACTCGCCAGCGGCCAATATTCCATTTCAGAGCTTTGGATGAGACTGCATAATGCACATTTAGGCGAAACTCAGGGCGGGACAAGGTGCTGTTTGATATAATTAAAGCTCCTCGTTTTTTAGTGATTTCCGGCGGCCGCCGAACTTTAGCGAGCATTTGGCCTGGGATGTGAACTTTTGCTTTTAACACCCCTTTTCTCTGATTTCTTACGACACGTACTACGTCAAACTCCTACCACATCGTATTATAATGTACGAGTATATGATGTATATATTACGTAGATTTTTCATACATTTTTGGTGTTTATTGTGCACGAAAAACACACAGGTTCTTCTAGTTTTAGTCACTGTTTATAATTTTTTTAATCTAACAGTAAAATTATTTAGTAGGTACTAGATTCTCACACCCATCATAACATTGTGGTGTTAATTGTTTCGTGATTTAATTCCTTGATCAATTAGCGCACAAAATATACATAGAAATTCTTCCGATCATAATCGTACAATTTGCAATGCATTTGTATTATTGCTTATTTTCCATTGTATTTTAGTTATTGTACTAAGTTCCCTGCAAACTTTACAATAAAAACAGCATAGCATATCAAGTAATTTACTTACGGTATCTTTGGCAAAGCCAGCCAACACGAGAGTGTTTATTACTTAAAGTTCAAAATGGAAAATCGGGATCCTGAAATGTAAAGTTCACAGTAAAAAGGTCACAGTTTAACATTTACGAATTGAACGATTTTATTATTGCTCACATTTTGCTATACTCCCCGATCATCTGCATACGTGGGATATGATATGAAATCTAAGTCGGATATTTCTACTAACATTCACTCTGAAAAGTTAATGTGAGTGAATCTCCTACTCGCGAATATTTTAATTTGCATACATACATCCGTCATATATTATTTTCTCATAATATTAGGTTAGGTTATTTAGTGTAAAGGAAACTTGATGTGCACCTTCTCAGAACTGCACTATATAAATTCACTATTATTATTCTTATGCTTTGATATACGTATTCATTTAGATTTATCATATTACAGTAATATTCGCCCACTGAAGAGACTTCTTCCTTCTTCTATGATTGTGCACAATTATGTGAATCTGTTAACTCTCTCTGGATCTCATGATTTTCATAGAACGTATTTTTTTAATGATATGTCTCAAAAATATACATACCTATTATATCTGTTAACTAATTTAATTCAATAAAGTCTGGAGTGTACCTTATGATATTACAAGCATTAAACGGAATGTTTTATAATGTTCCTGTTGTGTTTCCATAAGAAGTATACTCAAACAGCTGTCTCGTTTCTACTCCACTCAATTAATTCAAGTAAATGTCAAATAAATATTATCTTTAGATATTTTTCACGAAACAAGCGTTTGATTAATTATTTACTTTAGCCGTCAATAAAGTCAATTCTCATCAATCAGCGTTGAAAGTAATGACATTGGCTACTTGTGGAGTGAGGCCCCTTTCTTTCCCTTATAACTGACAAGTGTTCGGAATGTCTACTTTTTGTAATTGTTCAATACATGTCATTTCCACCTCAAATAATTATTAATGGACAGTTTTTAGCTATCACCGGGAATTACGATTAATTTACATCCATCAACGTGAACTTTCATACAATAATTACGATTATTATGTTTTCCCCTCACACGCAATAAAATAACTAATTGCTATTTCCATTGTTCCCGAATACTTAATTCGTTCAATACATAGTCATAATCGAACATTGAAAGCTTTTTATTCGTGGAACTCGAATAATGTGGTTTACATGTTGTGAACTGCATAATATTTCATACACATTTTTAAATAATGAAGGTTTATAATAGGGATATTGTGTTCAAATTATTTTACCTGATGTTTAATAAATCCGCGAAGTTCGAAATGGTAATTAACTATCAATAATCATAACAATAATAATAATAATAATAATAATAATAATAATTGTATGATTTGTATAGCGCCGTTTTTGTGAAAAATCACCTCAAGGGCGCTGTAACATCCCCTGGTTGTGATTTCTTTTTTAGTCGTCTTTGTAAGTACCTATTTGCACCTATAGTATAATGTGTATTACGATGGTAACTAATAAATATCCCCCCATCCCCTTGTATCTTTCTGTACCCACCCCCCTCCCGACGAAAAAACGATCTTTTAGTTTCAGTACAAAGATTTCACCCCACGTTACAACAGTTACGTGCTATGATGTACCCTACCAAAGTTTTTTTTTTCATAATACCTGTTCAATGTATACTTTAGACAAGGCTCCGAGAGTGTAGTAGACATGCTCGCCTCGCCGTTCCTCGCGTTGCCTCGTTGGCGATGTTATCATTCCTCAGTCATCAAGCCACAACGCGACACGAGAGTGGAGAGATAGCACTTGAACTCTCTCGCCTCGGAAAAGGCCTCGCAGAATGTCTCGTCGAGACATCAGTGTTGAGCAAGAAAAATAATGGCACAGTTGCCTATCGTCTATTTATAATGTTTCTACGTGCGAACTAGTGACATCACCTGCCGATCTGTGTCCGATGTGATAGTAATTTGGCAGATATTTCGGTTCATTTGGATGGCCGCAATAAGTGCAATGCGATCAATGTCTTTATGCATTTTGCAATGCTATTAATCTGTTATCGTCATTCATTCAATTGAGTCACTAAACTATTCATTCCCCAATAGAAATCGCCAAAGTTCAAAAGTAATAAAGTGATTAATTTTGATTCGTCTAATTTCCCTTATCCTATTCGGGTCAAGGATCCATCACATTAACTTGTTAACGGCTTCTGGCGCCTTGGCGCCTTAAGGGCAAGAGGGACGTCGGAGAGTTATTATTTATTAATTCAAATTAATGATAGTATTATTACGCAATGCGATACACATAATGTTTTTAAATAGAAAAATATTTATTAAATATTTAATAAATATTTAATAAATTTACATAGGCTTTGCATTTATCAAAATATATCCAGAAATATTACTTTTTCTGACCGTCCCATTATAAGTTTTACAAAATATTTAAAATACGAATATGATTTTTGAAGTGCAGAAAAGTATTTTTAATCCTTTATCGTTGCATTTTTGTAAATAAACATAACCAAAGATTTGTAATCTCCATTACAAAATAAAAACATTGAAGTTACGTAGTGTTCATAAACAAATTAAACTACACACTCTTCTTTTTTTAATTTATCTTCTCGACAAGTTACAGAAAAACCTACACAGCATTTTTTAAGGATAATGAACTTTTTAAATGTTTTTGTAAAACATCCGTAGAACGGTCAGAAATGTGTAATATTTCTGATTATATTTTGATAAATGCTAAGCCCATGCAAATTAAAAAAAAGGAATAAATATTTTTCTCTTTAAAAACACCATGTTTATCGTATTGCACAATAATATTATCATTATTTTGAATTAATAAATAATAACTCTCCGACGTCCCTCTCCCCGTTAAGGCGTTCCTTTTCTGCGCTACTTCAGCGGCCTCAGTCCAGCAGGTCCAGCCTCACCTCGCACAGCCTCTGTAAAATGGATACCCACCTGTATTAATACAAGTAGACCTCTTAAATATTTTGGTATATAACCAAACCACCCCGATTTCATTAAACAGCAGGGATACCTTTAGCAAAAATCAAACTTGTAACAATGTTAATTCCAATTTTCAAAAACACCATACACATAATATGTATTTTGGAAAACACGCAATTTTTAAGGTTAACGCTCAAACGCTCAAACAAGGAGTCCCGATATTGGATGGCCCCAAATAAAAATCCCCGTCACACCAACAATCCGTTAATCTAGTACATTTTTTATAATACCTACAAATGTATTTTTGATAAAAAATATATTTAGAAAAAACTTTGGGAAATCTGGGAACAGGTTCCTTGAAATCAGGATTTCAATTCAGTCATTTAAACATCTGATAAAATCACACATGCGTAACGGTTTCCCTTCCTCTTCCATCGTCTTCCAGGTCTGGCAGTGGTCCAATGGCTCATCTTGCGCTCGTATCACAGCTGTAAATTTGGCCCCAGCCTCCAGGGAGTTGGCTGTGGAGATGACCACTAACGATCTCACTACATCTGGCTTTATTTACAGATGTGCCGAAACATTTAGACTGCCCAAACGGTTTAATTGTTTTAAAACGGCGGTTCCATCATTTGGGAGCTGCGTAGGTTTTTCACGCGGCGATTATCTGATTCTGGCCGCTAGCGATAGTTCAAATAATGTGTCAAATAAACTCATTTTCTCTCTCACCTATTGGTTGATTTTATTACAATTGAGAGAAAATGTTTCTCTTTGCGCGCTTTCAAGTTTTTACGTCGTAATGTAATACCTTCAAAACGTATTTTTGTACACGTTATTTATTTGTTTGTGGACTATGATAGTCCAATTACTACTTTACACTCGATACGAAATGGGAAAAATGAGAAACGAAAAATTTTAGTACCTATCTGCATTTCATTTCTAACATACACGTAGACATATAGGACACTCTGGGAAGATAATGTCAAGTCGGTGTCGAACAAAATCTTGTTTTAATGCATGATTTAAGTCAAGGCAATTGAAATTATTACGACATAAATTTTCAGACTTTTCTTTACACTTCAAGTGACAACCCGTGAATTTATTTTCTTTGGCAACGTTTTGAGTGATTTAATGCCCTGAAGCTCTTCACTCTATAAATTAGTAGTATGCGGGGGTTACTATAGAGATGGAAGTCAAAGGGTCACATTCCGCATATTGTGAGGTGTCCACAATCGATATGCCCATCTAGCACAGGACACGGAACACCGTAAGGTCACTGTGAGCCGGTTTCCAGTGAACAGTCAGCGGTCAGTGGGCACCGATTGCCAGTGCTCATGTCGCGAGTGTGTGTGTGTGTGTGTGTCCACCCTAATGGTACTGCAGATACACCCACACACACACACAAAACATCACTAAATCAATTCTGGGTCAATCCTTCGCATGCTTCTCCCGGTATCGTGACCCGCAATCATAAAATGACAGGTAGAAATAATAAAATAAATATGCCAGCACTTTGCGTCCGCTGTTTAATGAGCAAAACGAAATGCTTTGTCTATTATGGTCCGATGTATGGATTATTTCCTATCCCCCTTTGGTTTTCCCGCGATACTATCTCTCGTGTAATTTTTTGATCGTATCTTCGATAAATCGAATTTAAATTATACCTCAGCATTATTTATATTGAGCCGTGATTTGAAAATTATCTTTTTACGTAAAATATAAATTTGATGCATATTAGATGTGTTATTAATGAGGCTGTAGCTAGATTTACAAGCAGGTCATTTATCGCAATAATAACTGCGGATATTCTATTAATAGTTTCCTTTTTATTTCAGCCATTTCCTGAAAGAGGAGAATTATAATATTATTGCAATGTGTATACGCATTTGTAAAACCATATCTATTTACGCGAATTTGTCACACTGACAAGCAAAAATAATTAAAATAAATCGTTATCTTTATTGTAGATAAAATTATATTGGTGACATAAAAAAAAACTATTTTTAGAGCCTAAATAGAATAGTAAATTACGTATAGAAAGAAAGGGTCTTAGATTAAATTTACTTGAACAATTAGAAATTAATAAACGATCGAATGATCCTAATATGACATTGAAAATTATATTATATTCACCGCTTCTCAGTATGTTCACATTATCAAAACCATAGAAATTTCTGGAAAGACCCTACCTTAACTTCGAAGTTGAAATATAGAAGTCGCTGAAACCCCTTTGTGCAAAAGCTGGTCCGCCTCAGCACAGGATCTCCTAGTGAGGAGGACTATGAAAAAATTCTATAATGTATATGTATTTTTAATATTTATACCTTACCTTATAATATAAAAAAAAAATTAAAAAATAACGCATTTAAATAAATCAATTAAGAAAAAAATATCAGTTAAATACGGGGAAACACGTTATTAATGTGAAAACCTCACATACTAGAGACTTTTAATTAGTTTCTAACTAAATCGGTTTTACCGGTAATAAATCTTTTTAAAAACCCGTCCAAATTAATTAGAATGGGGTGGGAGTGAATAGAATCATATAAATAAGTCGTCACAATGTGGATTAACCGCAGTTTGAAAATGGCCTTGAACGCCGAAACAGCTGTCACAATAAAAAAAAAAATGAAAAAATACTTGTAGAACTTAATAATAACATTATTAAATTTGATTTAGATTAAATTAAAAAATAACAATAATAATAAATGGAGTTCTACGAATTAAACACAAAAACAGTAATTTGTAAATTAACATATTACGTATTTTTCCGACCCAGAAAGGTAACAATGGTTGTATACAGGTGTGACGTTTTTCACGTTGCATTTCATCGCTTTATTCATGCTATGTAGGAAAAGCTATTTGGCTGTCATCGTTTGCCCGTAATAATAATAATTGGTGTAGACCTGCTTTATGAGACACAAAATTGCTGGGGCTGTTTATAGTTTTACTATTGTAGATGCATTTAAATATGTAATTGATGGACAAAATTACGGAATAACAAAATGCCGAGAAATCTACTTAAATTTGCGTTCAATGGACAATCTTCTATTAAGGTGTACAAATACTTTTTTATTGACTAAGTAGGTACTGTATTATCGAATTTGTATCCGGAAAAGCGTTGCTAGACTATTATTTTACGAAAACGGAATTTTTGCCAAATGATTTTTTTTTTTAAATCGGGATTTAGGAGCAAAAATCGAGACAACCTAGAATATGCACAGGTCAATATTTCGAAATTGCCTATGTTATCCATCGCGTAATTATGTCTTAACTTATCCCTTTCAGCCTTGACATGTTTTCTTTTAAATATTCTATTTTCTATACCTAGAGCTTAAAATGACCCCCCTCCCCCCTCACTTAGAAAAAATATCCGCACAATCGTGAACTCCGGGGCTGTGTTATACCTTTGCATAATGTTTTGTCCTGAACGCACGGTCGAATCGAGCCGTGCTGAAAGGGGTAGACGTCTCATTTATTTTTGAAAAATCGTGAATTAAGATATCGACACAAGTGAATCTGAGTAGAATGTCAAAATCTAAAGGCTTGAAAGTCTTTATGTGGAAGGAATATGGACGCGATTTTTTTTTTTTAATATTGGAGGGAGAGCGTAATTCTATCTATACTAACCTTTTTTTATTATAGTGGAGAAAAAATAAACTATGCAAGTAACAAATTTCGGGAATTTTTAGCATAATTCATTAAAAATTCTAAATTTTGATTTGTTAGGGGTGCGATCATCGCTATGCACATATGAATGCTTTAATACATCTCTTTATATAATGAACAAAGTTTCATCGTGTTTTTCCACTATTTCAATCTGATCATTGTCAAAAGGATTAATTAAACGCACACAAAAAAGAATTATGCACGCAAAAAATAATAATATATTATGTATATTCTACTCCGTTATCATAACAGCCATTGTTCACAACGATTACAGCGCGTATGTCCTTATGTCTCCCCACACTAAAGAGCCGATGCCTCCAATTCCCTTATTGCGTGTCTGTGCTCACGGAGCTTCATAAAAACTCAAATGTCCACAAAGGCTTCGTTGGATAAGTACCGGAGTGAGTAAATCGTATATAAAATGCGCATCGGCAATGTTCCCCGCATACAACATAGATACGAGTACAACTCTGGTGAATCCGCCGCAAAATATCAAATCGATCAGCGACAACAATGCAATTCTACTCCTCGATTTATTCGCATTTACCTTGGTATTCCTTCAAATCATAATACATAGTATTGCAAGCGCATTCTGGAGGCCATTGTTTGCAGATCATTCGATTTGATTAGCGTGAATCGACTTTATTCTATTAATGATAAAATCGGGAAAAAATAATGCACATGTGATATGTTTTGCACGATACTGATTTCAATACTAGTAAAAGAATCCCTCAGGGCATATTATGTAATGTCGGTTATTACATTGTATAGTAAATAACAATTAAATGCACCCGATGACGACAAGTTTTCGCCGTTCTGTTATAAATATTACATAGTATAGTAATTCACATTTGTTATCAATTTAGATGATCCAAAACATTTTATTAGGCAATTATTTTGTTGGAGAAAATAGCTCATATTCTAATATCGATTAGCTTCGACCTTCTCTTACGTCAAAAACATTATTCGAAAAAGAGATTTTCTTTCAGTAAAAGTGGTGAATAATTGATTGAAAGATATCGAAGAGAGATACGAGGAGAACAGGGCGCACGCACTACTGAAATATTTACTTGCGCCCTTCCGAAATCACGAATTTGATCACGTTTTACCCGGAACTCCCCGACTGCCGGGAAACTAATTATTGGTAGAAACTCGGCGGGAAAACGTGCGTTTCGTTTTATTTTTAGTTCTGAATGCATTAAGTCGCAGTTATGCATACGCTGTTCATTTTATGCTTCTAACATTTTGAAAACAATGCAGTAACAAGAAACAACACAAATTGCAGTATAAATTGGAATTTTCTCTCCTCTCTCAGGTTCTAATATAACTAAGAACCTATTTTTTATTTTCTAATATTACAAAGCTTCTATTTTCATTATTTTATTATTTTTGCTCAAAAATACCTTATTATTAATACCATACGTATTTTCGAACCTTTTCCACTATTTCACACACCACAATATACATTTAAATATGCAAAAAAAAAATTTTTGAGCTCTTGAAAAATTTTAATAAAACAGCAAAATAGTTTGACTACAGTATAAGGTTGTTATCTAACTTTGTGAATCGCCCTTTAGGTTGTATTTGACAAGCTTGGCAAAATGAAAATTAGCTAAGACTATACTGTATATATTTAAATAACTACCGCATTACTGTTCATAATACGCTTGCCCTTTTTCCTGAGAATAAACATAGTTACTTTAAAGCACTGATCAGTCAATTAATTAATTCCAACAGGAGTACAATCGTATCGTATCATATCAAGAATAAAATTAATTTCTTTAAAGCGCGTTTCGTGATCATTGCCAACATATTTACAAAAATCTCATTTATTATAATGATACCAGAATTGTTTTTGTATCTTCGTCCAAATTCGTCTAAGTTACGTGAAATTGTCACTAATTAACAAAGATTTCTTTTGAACTTCGCTAAAAAACGAAAAAAATAATCACGTTTAAAGCTGTTTCCTGTTTACTTGGTCCTCAGCCTCCCGATTGCGTGTATTACCGTAAGACTGTAAGCATTAAGTGTTCAAATCCAGGGCGACCTTTGAAAATGAAAGACACCCCGTAGCAAAGAACAAAGCGTTTGCTTTGAAGTAAATTAGGCGAGAGTGAAAGCATACACACTTTGGCGAAGTGGTATTGAACTCTGACGTGTTATTCGTCTCGTGGAAGTGCCTACGTACCGCGAGGAAGGTACGAAAATAACCACCAGGGCGAGACAGTGTCATTTAACTTACCGAAAAAAAAAATAGCGGCGGCTATCTCCCAGTCTTTTTCCAGTCGTTTTGTGACTGAAACCAAAAAGAAAAACATTTGGGATAATGCTGAGGCGCTCTTTGATTCTGGCTCTTCTCCAATTGTTTATACAACGCTGATGGAACCAGCGCTAAGTGTCGTATTGTCAGGGAAGTGACTAAATTAAAGCTCCCACCTAACGATGTTGCTTCTTTGTAATGTGTTTTTGAAACGTTTTCAAAACGTCCGGAGAGCATTCACCCAACTTTTATTTTGATATTTTCCACAAATCAGTAATTAGGTACCTACCTAATGCGAGATAACCACCGAAAATTTAATATACAAAGAAATTATTAACGTTTTGTGTTGCGAGTAGATTTCAACAATATTTTTCGATATATTTTTGCTTCAAATAGAACACATTTATTATATGAAGATAAATAAAATAAATTCCATAAAAATGCTGTGAAAATTTCATGACGCCATATCTCACCGCTCGATAGTTGTAAGACACGCTAAAAGATTTTTGAATAATTTTTTACAATTGTATAGCACTCTTAATATGCATTTTATTTTTTAAAGACATTTTGGTTGAATTTAATTACAATAAGCAACAGATGTTTCAGTTGGAGGAGACACCAAATAGTGCATTTAAAATTACATTTTCGCAAAAATGTATACGTGTAAAAATTAAAAAAAAATCACAAGACGCCACCTTAAAAGTTATTTGATGTGACATTTGCCGATAAGTACTACCAACCTAAAAAATAAAATAAATTATTTTAGTTGTTGTAGGCAACAAATAATGTTTTTTTTCTTCTTTTTTTTTCTATAAAACACAAACCACCAACCTATTAGATAGCGTATAGGTACAACTAAGGGTACTTATTAGCTTCGGTTATTTAAAAATGGGAAAAATGGTTATATGACGTCATAGGGCTGGCAGTACCTAGCGGGAAATGTCACTTCAAATAACTTTGAACATGGCGTCATGTGGTTCTTGTGATTTTTTTACGCTTATATTAATTTTTGTATCTCCCCCAACTGAATTACATTTTGTAATTAAGTTAAATAAATGTTGTTTTTTTTTAGTAAAATTTTCATTGAATGCTATACAATTGTAAAACTTTACCGTTTTTTGTTTTATGTAAAGATGTATTTTTGAAGTAAATAATTCGCAGTTAAAGCGTGGAAGAATTTATTTAAAAGAAGTCAGCGATTGGTTAGCGGCACCTGTGTCAAGGTATCACGTAGCGTATATTATACTGCAAGCTGAGTCAACAATTTACTAGTTTTAGGTCACAAACAGACATTACGAGCAAACTTTAAATATGCGCTTAGAAAAGCGCCTCTACCGGCCGATTGTGTAATCAAAAGATTTGACAAATAAATTTTATGCCCGCAAATGGAAAACACAATGAAGCTAGAAGTTCCGTGGTCACGGTGAAGGCATTCATTAACATGACAAGTAATACTAACGGGTTTTCTATATTGTGTAAAAACAAACATTTGAGATATTTAGAGCAATATTGTTTAACCACCTACTGTGGAAGTCGCTCAGTAAAACCACGTGTCTAACTACACCGCGAAAACGCATGGATAACTCGTGGAAATCGCGTGACATGAACATGATGTAAACCTCTTCAAAATGGTAAAATCTCGCAATAACTCCACGCGGCAAGTCAGTTTATAAATAATTCTTAATAGCTCTTAGGAATTCGTAACTCCGCCCTTACAATTTCAGCGGTACGAATCCGACTGAAAGTCGGCCCTACGCGTTTAATGCAAGCTTTGAAGTTCATTTTACGAGATCGCCGAGCACTGCTTTATTCGAGGAAATAAATACGTACATAACTCGTTTGTTTTCAATATTGGCCTCCCGATTATCCGAATAGTAAAATTGTTTCCACGTTGAGAAGTAATCGGCTTAGTATTAGTAACAGTATCAGTACTGTGACAGCCACCCATACACCCAAACAATTTACACAAAAATACAATCTTCCTTTCTTATACTAATCCAATTGCGTTCTTAAGTGGAAACAGTTCTAACTGAATTACACTATGTTCTTACCCCTGACAGTTCCGTTCCAAATACTCACGTCGGATAATGAGAAGGAGATAGATGTTACAACAGATCTATCAGCGGTATACCCATATCAATTCTTTGGTTTTAGTTTTTTGCCATATTTTTCAATCGAACACATTTCATTATTTATATAAAGAATTCTGGAAAGTGCCACGCAACGGTGGCATTGTAGGTAATAATATATATAGCATTGTCACTTCGGGTCCGCCATGTTCAGTTGGCACCTGATCAAACCAAGAGTCTATCGGAACTCGCACGCAACTCTGCTTGAATTAGTAGCATGTCTATCCCGTGAAATAATCACTAAAAGAAAACACTACATCCATGTCCCAATGTAGAACAGTGTCTTTTTAGAGAATCATTAGGCGTTTTACCCCCTGTCTGCATCTTATTTATGTATCGCTATTGAAATATACAACTCTAAGTCGTTGCAAAATATTTCCGCAGATGTTTCAGATTTTATGGCTTCATATGATGGGCATATTATTATAGTGAATTGACGTTATAGGTATACTAATAATTTGATGGCGCGAACTCAAGTAACAAATCGTGTTCTAATTTTTGGGGAAAATGGCGCATTGATGTCATCAATGTCATCATGTAGATGTTTTCCTAGCCCGGAAAGTGGCTTGCGACAGACGTTACAAGAATCTACTTTAAAAACTAACACAAACGTCCAATAAATAAAACCAAATTAAAACCTGTAGCGATGACTTTTGAATTCATAGTTTACAACGCACAACATATGTCGCTATAAAAGCCACACTTTTGTAAAACTACAGCAATATTACAGTGGAAAAATGATGAGAATATCTCTTTAGTATAATGCACCCTCTTGTCATAAATCCCGCAATCATTTCCTCTCAGTTTTCCTAATCCAAGACTTTACAATATCCCATTACGTGATGCTCCAATTCAAATATTAGTTGAAAGAACAAAAGTGTCGCTGGCTCGCGGATGCTCTTAAGATTTCAGCACCAGAATAGCTTTTTACGCGAGTTAAATATTGTCTCAATCTAATATAATATCTCTCTAGTCAGGATATTATGTATATAGTGGGGCGAGCCAGCTGCCGTACCTATTCTGTATTCTGTCTTCCTGGTAGAAACTATTTTGGTTCCACGTCTACTTACGGAAATAGGACACAAAAATTCCGCCATTAGAAATATCACCGTCTCGAGATCTAACTCTAACTAGTCTCTTCTCTGGAGACATCTGAACAGCAGTAAAAATTATATCTAGCCACATGGATGGATAAAAATCTTCAGTAGATATTTCATATTTTCTTAATTAACTCCTACATAGCATGTCATAAGAAGCTTGAAAAAGCTGTAAGTAAATATATTATCATGAATATATAGCGAGTGCATCATACTGTTGAACTTGGAAAAATTGACAATGCGTTTGGTAGATTCCACTACCTCAGTGGAAGGATTACAATCTTTAGAACATAGAAGTCATGAATGCTGCCGTGTGTGGAATGCTACATTTGTTCTACTGGAATGCTCAAAGAGGTTCCCGAAGAACTAGCACCATTGATCACAGGATACGCGTCAAACACGTGCTCAACGTCTGTACACGATTGAAATTTTTCACATACCTCAACTGCTTCGCTGTGGAATGACTTAACTTGGCAAGTTCGCTCAACACTCTCTAATAAGAGCCTTCGCCTAGCAATCAACATCCCCAAAGACAATTCTTGTGAACAAAAAATATATTTTAGTTTTTATATATCGTACCTGAATTGAAAAAATCTATTTCTAATTTTCTCATCCAATTAATGACAATTATTTAAATACATTTTCACTATTGGTACCCATTTGAACAGTTGAGGTTATCCGCCACTTTCCCACCCCAGTAAGTAAATTACAGTTACTCCTTCAGAGAGCACGTAAACGACTCAATTTTTTTTTTAAATTAAACGAAACTTAAATTGTGTAAGACTCTAACATAAGACTGTAACGTAAGACTGTAACGTAAGACTGTAACGCTAAAGTCCCTGCACAGCTTTCGCATGGAAGGAGGTTAGTCAAAAACGCATTTTAGTTTGGTTATTGCAGATACTTACGAATTACTTGACATAACTCTTAGTAACTCCTCTTGCCATTATCCGGAGTAATTCAATATGAAATGCGGGAGCGCACTAGTCATGCTTAAAAATAAAACATAATAAAAGTAAAAATAAAATAATAATACAGGACAGACTATCGCTACGACCCCAAGGCGTCCGTCTGGAGCAGCGCAGAGCGGCCTTTAGTTCCCGTCACTCTTTATAGAACAGCGTTTCACCAGCAGCCCGGAGCATCCCTTAAGAGAGAATAACTGGGAAGAGGGGTGAAACACACACACCCGAAGACCCTAGGGATATAGGGGGATTCCAGGTGAGCGGGAGCATGTTGCCAGGTCGAGGAGACGGAGAAGACAGATGCCAACACTACACTACCTCTTCAGGAAGTGCATAAGGGATCCAGCTAGTGTCCGTTCCAGGTAGAGGTAGCCTGTTGAAGATTGCAGGGACGGGGGCCGATTTCCACCCTCTTGAGGGAAAGGTGTACAACACAAAACATAAGTTAGGGAGTTCCGACTCCGCCATAAGGACATCAACTTATGAAAAATTTGTGTAAAAGAAACAGTGAAAGCAGAAAAACAAAAATAAATACTCTCTTATGTAAAGCTAGAAGTAGAAGAAAAAGAAAACGTCTGCTATGTGAAACTAGTAAAATTAATCTGTGGAGTAAAAAACAAGGAAAGAATGCTCACAATGTAAAAGATAACAAGGCAGAGGTAGAAAGTTTGCAAAACTGGAGGTGAGAATGCATGTTTTGTAAGTCAGCCTTACGGTTAAATCCCAAAGAAACATTTGCAAATAAAGAAAGATACAAACGATAAAAAAAAGAAAATAGCGAGCGAGACAAACAAGTTATGTGTCAAACAAAATAAATTACAAAGAATAAGAAACTGGGCATAAACATGAATGAAATTGCTGTCTGGAGAAAAAAAAATAAACCCAGTTGAAGATTAATAAACTGAATTTAGGATTTTTGATCTGGTTACTCAACCTCATGAAAGCATAAACTTTTCTATCGTCAATATTTCTGATGTCGCGACTGTCAGCTGTGGACATCTTCTAACACTTGGAACAGCTTCTTAAAAATGTGTGAGGGGGCTTGATTGAATCGTGTCAACTTTATCTAACCTAGATTGATTTCCCTTAGAATATGTGTTAATTGGTGTGTATTTTTTCAGGTTTCCCCTTCACAGCCGGAATCCGAGCAGCGGGCTATCCCACGGTGCTCCCGAGTCAATACGGGTTAGTATAAGTTTTGCTTTGATATGTCGTTTCTTAGTTCCTAATCTGCACCGTGAACTTGTTGTCTTGTCAATGTTGAATCGGGGAAAATATACGACACATTGAAAGTGAAAAGATTTGATTTTTGAATGATTATTAGAATCTAATTGGTCGCTTTCAGTTGGCGCATATTTTCCGCGTTGGTCGCCGGCGTTTCCTTGCGGGCGTACTGAACAAAATGGCGCTTGTCCCTGAAATGGCGCGCACGCACACACGAGTCTGCATTGTTTCGTTTTTCCATTTTATTGCATTAAAATTTTCCCGCTCGCGAAATAATATGCACGTCAGGCCATTCGTGGAGTTCCACGGAACGGGGTCACGTGGGCGGAGATAAGCCTTCGTGTGTATGTGCGCGCGCAACAAACATTATCGCCAATCAGGTACACCGGCGGAAGGCTGGCCGGCTCACAAGAGGTATTTTATACATGCCACCAGATACCGATCACGTAAAGAAAATTTCATCAAATTCACTGATCATAGGTCACCCCTTGTAGGTGAAGTCGAATGGTTTACCTCGGTATGGAGGTACTATTAAGGCTTCGGGGGTAATCCCTACTCCCGGGACTGGTGGCATGTTAGAAATATCCAGAACTAGAATATATTTCTAGTCTAGACCAGGACACGGCACATGCACTTTTAGCCGCATCGTAATAATAACTCACGTGACCAAATACTGACAGATTTATGACACTGCAATTTCTGAATATCGCGTTTCATAAAAAAAGGGAAAAATAAAACATGATATTTGAATTAATTGAACACATCGTGCCCGATTCTATATTTCGCTGTCAAACAAGTGTTTTGGATTATAATTGCGACTATTGAAAAGTCACATACGTAGATAGATTTTCCACATATCGATGCGTCAATAAAGTGCATTAGCTGTGTAGTAAACTTTAATATTCCTATTTAGATTGTTTACTGGAAGAAAACGCCGACAAATAAATAAATAATCACTTTCCAAAATGGCGAAAACTCTGTGAAATTGATTACTTTGTTTCGGCAGGACAGACTTTGGGACTTGGTGCTTGCACTGATATTACAAGATGTTAAATATTCAGATCACGTTTATTCAGAGCCATTTTCTTTATATTTCCTTACAGAATATCTATCGGCTGACAAATGGCCCGCTAAGGAACGAAGCTACAAGCTCGTACGAAAAATGTAAAATAAATAAGATTTTCTATGAAAAGTAAACTGCGTGAGAGTGGGATTGATGTGTTTGTTTTGTTTCTATTTAGTTGTTTTTAATTTTTTGACGATTGACGTGTTTTACCGTGAATATTGTTATATTAAAACCTTGAGCAATGTTATGGGCGATATTATTACAGTACAGTATGGAGATGTCTCATTACTCTTCTGATTCAATTTTGTTTAAAGAAAAACAAAATTGCTAAAAACACAAACAACTGGAAATAATATTTGTTAATCACTCGAGTAATGAATCTAAATATCTCTATTCTATTCGCTTTAGAATTGTTTTCTTTTCCTAGCTAAATCCAACCTAGAAGTATATCGCCCGTAGTTTTTGCATTCGACATTCGCTCTTGTCCCAGTGCTTCATTTGTTTAACATCACTCAAGTGTGGTTCTGTACGCGCCCTTAGGCTCATTCCACGTCACTGCCTACCCTCTCCGTCCCTCCCCGTCCGCGTCCGCGTCAGGACACTGACTCTGCTTTCATCCGGTGGCGGATCATCACTTTCCATTCATCATCTCACTAAAGCCAGCATCATTCAGCATTCTGCAGATGATGACGACGATCCGATGAATCATTCTACCTCGCGAAGAAGAGGACTGAGACTTCTATTTCAGTATTCCTGTATATCATTATATGTAAAGAAAGCATCGCCTACGTTTTGCTCACTTGCCCGCCTTTGTTAAATCCAAATTCAGAGCAGCTTGAAAGCACACAGACCGGACAACATGTTGATAAAGTAAAGATATATTCAATTTCGTTAACTAACAAGCATATTTATTAATACGATGATAAAGAGTGAGTTTGTATAAATGCTTTTGGTGTCGTAAAAATATTTACAATAATACAATTTATTTTAAAAACACTTTGTCAATACGGACTTGTTGGCTCACTTAGTGCGCTATAGAGATAGAGACAGAGACAAAGGTAAAGGTAAACCAATTGGCAGCGCAAAGAAAAGCACTGAGTAGGTATCAGTACGGGTTATTACGCAGAACACTTCCTTCGAGTGGCCAAGTGAAGTGAGATTCGCTTAGACGTAAAGAAAGCAGTGATTATCTTATTCGTGACTGCAAATGAATAAACATGCGTGGCAAGGGCTATAGTACAGAGTACAGTAGAGCAGCGTAGATAGTACATACTACCTACTACCTACTACGAAGTGCCATCCGACTTAAGTGCAACTACATACTTACCTACATGTTGTCATGAAACTTTGTGACGATTTTCTTTTGGTTTTCTTGTTGTGGTGGCGGGGTGTGGCCGTTTTTGATTAATATTTTAAACATAGCGTGTTATGTTTTTGTGCAGTGCTGTTAGCTGATGTTGTATTTGAAGTAGTGCAGGGGAAGACAGTGCAACAGGCAAGTGCCCACAAGTAGTGGCTTGTTTCTGCCACCGGCCGTTGCCTGGTGCATTTTCTCTCGATCATTTTCCGAAACAAGGTGTTAAAGCTTATTTGTTGAATAAAATAATATAATCTTTAATGATTTCTGTAATAATTTTAAGATGTGTGTGCAGTTTGATTTTCTTAGTATGACAGTGTCTGGGAAACATATCCCCGCACTCCTGCCGCCTGCAGGCATGTCGAACACCCGCTGGTCTTCACTTGCGATGAATATGTTTAAAAATATAAGAGTTTTCCGTAGTGGAGCATGGAATATTGATTTGCAATAACCTTTTTTAAAATAATAAAACTATTTAAACCGTTTCATCACTTTAATATTAGATACTTTAAGAATGTTCTTATTTTGTCATCGCACATCGTGGCTACTTTGCAGAAATTACCTTAATAAAAGAAGCCATATTATGTCGATGTTAAATGACATATGTAAAATGAAGGCCAATATTGGAAATGGTCAAACTATTATTATACCGCACCTGCAATGTTGACGCTCGCAATAGAACCATAGAATTGAGATATGTCCACTCATATAATTATGTGTGTTCAGAACACTTCTTCGTATTCACTTGTTTGATTTTCCTGCAAAAAGCTTAGCTTCCTTTATACTTTATACAATTCGATAACTTCACCACAATCACAAAATGTATTACCACCTTTCTATTTTTAAAAAAATGTATATAATGTATTATATTTTTAGGTATACGTAGGCAGTATAGGGCACCTCCATATAAAGCTTTTGACATTATAGAGGTTAGAATACAAATATTGTATCTGATAATTATGTTTTGATTCGGTGCCAATAACCATAATACCGTTAAAAGGTCAAAATAACTCCAATCTTAATTGAATTCTGTCAGTCACCTCTCAATTATTCATAGTAGGAGTTAACCCATCCTAAGGCGTTATCAGAACCAAAATATTACATGTATTTTATTAACTTAAAATTTCATAGGAAATAGGAACTAGTTAATTCCTCAGATTCCTTCAATTTCGTCAACGTAAAACCATTAGAAAAAACATGAAAACTTTCTCATAATTTCAGAAATAAACGGTTGCATACTATGAAACTTTATATTTCCAAGGAATTAGACACACTATTCCATTCTAATGTGTCAGTTTCATATTACTATATTGCCTACAAGAATGAAAAATTATCTTAGACATTATGAAGCTCAGCTATTTTCGCTGGGAGTAAGATTATACCGGAATTTTGACGAAAAAAATATTAGTTTTTTTTTACGGCCTTTCAACAAATATTATTTAATTCGCGTTAGCTGTAGGTGTTACTGACCGACTGTCTATAAATCACTGTCAGTGGAAACATCGCAAGGGCAGGTGTAGAATTCACAAAAACACCAAAAAATTAATAATACGGAACACGTGAAATTAGTCGTCTACAGTCTAAGCCCACGTAGTGGATTACCCATACTACGACGTGAGAACTTAGTACCTACAGTATGTCATGAAATTGTAGATAGAAATAGAGGGCGCTGTGGTCGTTTTAAATGGCAACACCAAGTTGGCTGAAAGGAAAAAAAAACTTTTCAAAAGCGTTACGGTCCAAGTGGATATATTTCACATTAATATCAAACGGTGTTCAGATATTAGTGGTAATTCCTAAAGGGGGATGATTTTGCATCACATTCTAACTAAATTTAATATTCCCACTTGTTATTTTTAACACTTAGATAGCGAGATAATTACATGGATTTTTTTATTAGCGCAGACCCGTGAAAAATAGCGATATATTATGTATTTTTATAATATAATTGAAATAATATATTTTAAATGCACTTATTTAAAATAAATATATATTGCCACGGCCGAGAATCAAACCCCGATCAACAGCTTGGAGGGCAACTATATTGACTATTTTCCACCACCAACTATTGTAAGAACGGCGGCATAAACTCTAATAATTTTATACTCGTATAATGAAAATAAGATTCGAGTATTTTTTTTAATTTCAGAATTAGAATGTTACGTTTTATGTAATCACATCACATCCGTAATTATATTGTTTAATTATTTTTGAAATGTACATAATAGGTATATCAAAGAAACCATTTATTAGATGTAAAATCAAAATGCGCACTTCAGTAATTTAAAAAAAAATTGAGATATTTAATCATTATTAAGGGCTCTTCCTGTCCATTGTCAATTGACCAGATTAAGAAGTCAAACATAACCTCAAATTTTTATCTACAATATTTTTTGCTCTAAATTCAGTGTTGCCATAGGAATTAGTTTTTTAGTTTCAGTTTATTTCTAGAATTTGTTAACATACTGTACGTAGAACGTAGTACCTATTTACTGTGTACGTTTTCGTGGCACCGGGACAGCTCTAGCGGGCGGTGCTACGCGTCCGATAAATAAATCAAATCAAATATAAGCGCCGGTAAAAAGCGAAGGCATTATTGTATCTAAAAACCTTGAATGCTTTATCAAGCTAACGCACTTATCGATTTTGCCCCAGTTTGTGTGACCAATGGTGGACGATTCGTTGTAGTCGTAGAGTGTCCATACCAAAAATAATATGCGGACTTTTATGGAGTACTTGCTGATGTGTACCCGGCCTTGCTTGGGATTTTTCACTTGTCATTAGGGTGCCATAATTGATTTGACAGTTAAAGTAACTATTTTAATCATTGAAGAAGATAATATTAACACATCCCAAATGAATTCAATTTACGCCATTTACACAATGTAAATAGCGTAAATTGAACTGGTCTAATTAGCTAAGTTGGTTAAGCGGTTACCCCGGATAGGTAGAGGTCCTGGGTTCGAGTCCCAGATGCGACTGAAATCTTTTTAATTTCTGTTGTTTTTTCGGTTTCGTGGTTCATTTGGGATGTGTATTCACAGTACATTTTATTACAAATGATAAGGTTGGTATATTTAAAAGTTCCTATTACGTATGTCCATACATTATCTTATTAATTTTGTCTGGCGCGAGAATGCTTCTTAACTACAGAATGCACGTGTGACTAATAATAATAAAAAGAAAGAAAGTGTGCGGAGAGATGACGTGGAGAAATTTTGAAAAAGATGTTGTGAGCTGAAAAAAGGTGCGTCAACCCAGAAATTTCAGTTTTAAAAGGTTGTTTAAATTACAGTCGACCACTCGAGAGTTATCGTTAAGAAAAGCAAACAGATTATATTCATATTTCGTTATCTCACAAAAACATTGTATTAGTAATCTTAAAAACTAAAGCTGATTCTAATTAGACTTGTGAATTATTATTATTTAATACAGTAAACTCAAACAATTAAAAACACAAAGAATTTTCGTACCTGCAGCGTGCCATTTAATTTTTAAAACGTTCCGGCTAGAATTTCGTGTGTTAATAGAATAAAAACATTAGATTTTCCATCCCTGCACCCCTGCACTCCGTGCCGGAAGCACCCGGAAGTAACCGGATATACTCTACACGGTTTTTTTGTCGTTGAAGGGTGCTCTAATTGTAATTACTTCCACATGCACCTTCCATAGTTAAAGGTTTGCAAGTTGCGACTCGCGAAGGACTAACTGGGAATTGTTTTTTAAAAGTTTGTTAGTCTTTATAATAAGTATTGGATACACACCTTACTAGCAACTTTTTTTGTAATCTACCTACGCGTCTTACATAGAAAAGCCTTTATATGCCTTCCTGGTAACTTGTGAAAAAAAAAATCATTTCCTTGCTTTGGGTATATATTATTATTTAAAAGAAAAATGTTTTTGTTTTAAGCCACTTTCTTTTACTTATATATATTTCTGCCTTTGACCGGTTACGGTTGAACTCAACCTTCTTCAGGAATGTACACGTATAAACATATACACATATAAAGTTAACATACACCATTGACAATCGGAAAAAAAACATAGTTTTTTAGAGTACAGTTTCCACACCAGCACAGCTAGTTGCCCAATCAACTGGCATTTATATAGGATCTGTTCGGAGAATAGTGGCGGAAAATAAGCGTTTTCCAGAAGGTCATAAAAAATAAAAATAAAATGCATAAAAATACTATGGTTGCTTAGTTTATACTTAGTATAATTAGTTAAAATAATATTAATAGGTATTGAAACGTCAAGCGTTATGAAGATAAATAATATTTTAATTTTTAATCCATCCAGTGCACCGCTACACAAGCACGAATCTCTTCATTCCGATTTATCTGTACCTTCTATCCTATGAACATTTATGTCTTTGTTTTAATACTACAATTACGAGTGCCTACCTATCGAGGTGGTATAGACTTAGGGAATTAATTAAATATCATGTATCTGTTTCTACCATCTAGTGACATTATGAACCAATTATTTAAGATATATCGATTCGGTTCACAAAACACAGTCTTAGATTACTAGATCAAAAAGCGCCTAATTTCTATAGCGCGATTTTCTCATGAAAACGGCGCTATAGAAATAATCCATTTATTATTATTATCAACACACCATTTTTTCAAGCCATTTTGATCTATGGAGCGTTGACCTGTCCACCCAAATACCAAATGATATTATATAATCGACACCAAAGCTAGATGGCATGGAAGCGTGCTGACTATCATGAAACTGCACGTACTATCAAAGCGGGGGAGCCAATTAAAGTTGGTATGTAGGTAGAAGCAAGGGCTAGGTGCCGCTGCGCGTAGATGCATTTTGTAGTAGTATGGGTGAACGATGTTGTAAAGTCTATAAGTTAATTGTTAAATATAAAACTCGTTATTTCTGAAAATATATGAGTTACTTATGTTATGCTGAAATATGATATTGAAATAGCTTTTTGGAAGACAAGTCATGTTCATGTTGGAATTCACCTCCCGACTCCAGCAGTTCAGGGGGTATTTAATTACCCCATTTTGTGTTAAGGTTCACTTCCTTCCGGAAGCAAGTAACACGCGGTAAAGGGGGAGGTTGGCTGGTTTCAATTACCGGTAATACTCACAGTGAGGAAATCTTAGGGGTTTCAGATTAACTCGTCATGTATACTTTTACAGTATACTGGGTGCTATTAATGGAGAATTTTCTTCTAAAAACAAACTATATATAATTTTGTTTGCCCATTTAAAATTATTAGTTAAAGTCCCGCTCCAGAAAATCAACTCTATTTTTTTTAGGAAATCTTTCTTCTTTTTGTACAATGTAAGATTATAAAAGAATCCATATGGGTTACTATCGTATTTTTTACACTTAATATGATAATGCTACAAAGCTCCACAGCTCGTCGTAGAATTGACGTTGCATTCTAAAAATAGTCGCCTTATTATAGAAAGTCGATACAGAAAAGGCTGTACAAGTATCGTGAAACTAGAGTTCACGTTTTTATAAGGTTTATTTGGAATTTTGAACAGCCGAGCATGCTTATACGAACATACCTTAATCTTCTTCGATGTTTGATATTATTATCCTACCTCTCACATTTAAATTATACTTCTGTATACATTAGTTTGACGGCCTCCATGGTCGAGGGGTAAGGCTCTCGACTACGAATCCGAAGGTCGCGGGTTCAAATCCCGGCGTGCGCAAGTAAATTTTATTTAATTAATTCGTGTTGTTCACAATTAATTTATTTAAAAATAATATATAGTATATTTGCGCACGTTCCAGAGTGGAAGATACTCTTAGTATAGCCCTGGTGAAAGACCACCATTCAGAATTGAAACGTTGCTTGAAATGGCTTTTAGCCGTGATTGGTAACCAGATCTGAATAGCCAGGTATTCCCCACCTTCCTCTTCCCCTTCTCCTTCCCCTCTCCAATACTTTCAGCCTCACAACATTCCCCAATTGGGAATGCCATATTCTCACTGGATCCAGACGGTTGGGAGAACTCTTGTGTGTCCCATAGGAAAAAAGAAAACTGCCAATTTTTGTTCGCTGTATATAGGGAGGAAAAAATTCTGGATTTCATGTATCTTAAAATATACGCATTGTACGAAAGAGTTAAAAGTAAAGTAAACCATCCCTTACACGTTTTAAAACTAAAATATAACTTACTGGAATATTTTGGTATTTAGTCTATTTTAAATTATCTTCAGTTTTCCAGGTTTTTTTTTTGTATTGTATTCAGTTTTCCGAGTTTTTTTGTATTGTTTTAATTGGTGTGTTGATTCTCCGAAATATATTGGCATTTGCAGTTGGTTGATGCATGTTTACAACACATTCGTGTCCATGTAAAAGTTTCAGTAGTGAATGCTTATGTCTTATTTATAGCACCCATTTCCGAACTAATTGTTCTGGAAATAATGTCGCGATTGTAAAGTAAACCGATTTCCGTACTAATCAAACAAACTAGGAAACTGAGTGCACCATTCGTGCGCGGTTTCACCCCCCTCTGAACTGGACACTAAAAAGAAACGATATTTATAATAAAATTACCTGGATATTTGGTATTTGTATCTGTACCATCAAAATATTATTTTGTTGCTTAGAAAACACAGGTAAAGAAAATGATACGGGTCCATTATATAGATACAAATTAGTACTTAAGGGATTGTAGCCGAGTGGTTTCAACCCCCAATAAGCTAGGTCCTCCATCACTGCACAAATGCACAAGCAATAATATCAGCTTTTTATTGTGGGAATTGGACGATATCAAGTATTATCATGTTAATCGTAATCCAGGAATATTAAATTAATCTGCATCAACAATATAAAATAAAATAAAAATAAAACGTATCCAAGTAATTCACGCAAATTAAGCCCCTGCGAGTTAGTTATAATATAAAAGTGGTGTCATAATACATTCTTGAATAGTAATAATGTTGGAATACAATGTTTAAAGAAAATAAGTCAATTACATCACGTGTCATTCACAGAAGAACAGCCCCACGTTTATATGGAAAATAATGAAGGAATGTATCTGAATCCGTCAAAAAGTTGTTACATTTGCACGTTCTTCTGATTGGATCTCTGACGCCGATATTTCAATTCAATCCATCCGATAAAACTTATTTGCTCTACTACGCAATTATCATCACTACGAATTACCTACATTACAGTCGTCAATTGCGGAGTTTCCGTGAGTGGTGTTGTAATGATTGTGTTATTTTCCAAATGATAGGGTCTCTCAAGACCAGGTCACCTGTCAAGCCGACGCCCAATCCTCATCAGCGACCTGCCATTTGGCCTAATTGGTCATCGGCCGCTATCCGCTATCGGACATTTGTTCCTTGGGCTTCCATTTCCGTAATGACTGCGTTCTGCTTTCCGCTTTCCCCGGAGGTAATCATCGAAATAACTTCCATTAAAGAAAATATCATCGATTGATAGTTAGGTACTTTGAGGTGGTGTACGTTTGAATTGCCGCTTGCAATACAATGATTGTGTGAGCTTGGAAACTACAATGCGAGCGTCGATTTTTTTTTAATATAACACATTTTTCTAGCGTAGAATGGAAGCATTTTACTATTCAGTTTTAATTTATAAGATACGCAACATTTTGATTAAAAAAATTGGTGAAAGATTGTCATATTCGTCGGAGAATAGTTAAATATTATTAAAAAAATATTTCTAATTTTGAAACTGTCAATTCATGGTGGAATTTCATTTTAGTATGAATTTCTGGTACGAACGAATGAAAGTAAATGTCCGTTATATGGTCTAACCGGTCCGGTCGAAAATAAACAACAGAAATATAGTAACAAATGTTTTTTAATAAAAAAAAAATCATATTGTCTTTAGAAAACTTTATTTCATTGAACTGATTACATTAAAAAAATACAACCGCTTTACTTCTCTATTTTCTATTCAATTTGTAACTGACGTATCGCGCCCTTACTTCAATTAGCGAATCCGATATAAATCTAAGCAACCCTTTCAGCCAAACACCGCCCAGTTGTTTTCCCCCCACATCCGGTCCATCGTGGTCTGTAGGCGGTATGCAGTAGCAATTGTGATAACAGAAAGCAGTGGTTAGAGGGTAGTAGCCACCGGTTAGGTACTATTATACACCCTTGTGTGAGGGGGATTTCCCACGGCAAATCGCAGCCGCGAAGCCTTCTTTATATGTTAGCCAACTGTGGCTAGATTAATCCGTTAGCCACCTCCCCATTGGATGATCCAGCCGACGCCGGCTTCTGATTGGCTGGCGTCTTTCCGCTTGCGCGTCGCACAGCCTAATGCGGCGTCTCGGCGCCGGCAACACGCGCTAATGGAAGAGGCACTTGGTAGATTCGACCAAAGCTAATAACATATCAAATTCACACGCTTTAGATAACTGTTTTACCTTTCTACTCGTAGGAAAATAATGCCTTTTCTTTTCTTTTGTATGTAGGTAGATAAGCCTTAAGTACAAAATGCCTAACCCGGGACCAAGGAAAACCATAATGTATTTAGTCTGCAGAGAATATAATATTTTAACTTAGACACTTTTACGTTAGTAGTCCATATTGAATTTCTTATATAGTTTGCTTTCTTGAGATACAAAACAAACAATTTGCTAGATATTTTATTTACTAGGCCTTATTTATTTTCGATGAACAGTGGAAGTGCACGAGAAAACAATGTGGTTGGAAACATATTAACTGCTAGGAGCTACGTTGCCAATTTTCTTGAGGAACAATAAACTTCAAATATACAAACGTGTTGATGCAACGCTCACCAACCAAACCGCATGTGCACTTTTGCACATGCAAATAACATGGGTGCAAACAACACTATATGAGAAATTTACATTTTATTGCACATTTATTTATGACTTTTTATAAACGTAAATTACAGCTTAGAACATACTTATGTTATACTATTTATTTGGTATTTATCGTATTAGAATTGAGAAAATCGTTGTGAAAGAGAAGAAATTGAAATTTCTTCGATGATGTCATTTAAGATCATCACAACCAATCAAATAGTTATGATATTGATTTCATGTTGCACTTCCTCCTTCTCGTTTAGCCAACGTTTCGGACAGCCTTGCGGTATCTAGGTACATCTGCCCTAATATTTATTTATTTATTTGTTTATATTTGATAAACAGCTTTTTTAAAGGTGGAAAAACAAGTTAAGGCCAAAAGTTTCTTATGCTAAAGGTGGCTAGATACAGGAGGTTTATTTTACATTAAACTAAGGAAAAGGGGTAGGAAGGTGAAGATAGAATGGGAATAGGAAATGCTCTCGATACATACTAGAATACTTGTGCATTCATTTGTGATCGAACGTATTACTTCGGTTTGATATTTCTGAAGATGTTAAGAGGAACGGCTACGCTGCCTGTTTCATACATAACTTAATTTTGGATTTAAGGTCAAAATACCCTTCCAAAATTAATTATATATATATATATATATATTTCTTTTAATTAAAGGTTTAGTAAATATCTAGTACGGATGAGAAGTATTTTATTTATTTTTGTTTTAAATTATGAAGTATAGGCTATGAACTTTTTTTTTTCATAATTTTAGAAGCAACGTAGAAAATTATTTGCGGGCTTACCGTATTTAAAAAAAAAATCGTACCATGGTATTTGCTATGTAAATTAAAATATGAAAACAAATCATTTAAAAAAAAGGTTTTTTTCGGGTCGATATTTTAAATTATGTACGACAAATTTGTGTTCCAACGTAAATTAGTCGATTTTAATTTAATTTCAAGTCCACCATAATGCTTATTTTTTTAACTTTACGTTTCATCATATTTTCAAAGCAGATGGGGTAAAACTTTTTTTTAAATCACCGTTAACCCCTAAATAATTTTTAGAGATGTCTCTAAAATCGCGAAAAATCAATTCCTTTAAGGACCTATATTTCATAATGTAAAACAAAAATAAATAAATAATTTATAATCCGTACTAGATATTTACTAAACCTTTAATGAAACAAAATATATCATTAGGTTTAGTTGAATATTTTGACCAAAAATCCAAAATTAAGTTTTGTATGAAACAGGCCGCGCAGACGTTCCTCTTAAGGATGTCGATATTATTAAATTCCGTGTTATGCTGGACATTGCAAGGCTGTGTCAAACGTTGAT